>LAPY01000756.1:85235-96710 GCA_000970635.1 Eragrostis tef
TAAAATATTTTAATCTATTTTACAAACTCCAGCTCCTGCATGGATCTCAGAGCTGGAGCCATGCCAAACAGGCCCTTAGTAGCAAGAGAACAATTTGATAGTAATAGAATGGTTGGAGCAAAGCTTCTGAAATGTAACAAAACCCCATCAGCAGGACACATAAAATGTACTACCTCTGGATGAAAATTGTTGATGTTAGGGCATGATTATTAGTTCAAATTGATCATGTAGTAATTAACGCCAAGAAAAAAAATCTGGAGGAATTAAATATTTAAGAAATGAAATTAGCAGCACTACAATGCAAACGACAGCTATAACATAATTAAAGGTTGAAAGAACCTAAATCAGATGGCATCTTCTCAACGTCTTGTGATCCAGTCAGCAGAATCTTCAGAACCTAAATTATATAGACTGGTGATCTATAGCTTCTACTGCTTAAAGCTGCACATTAATTGTGTTAATCGACACACAAACTGCTCATGCATAATATCTTAAGTCAGGATCACGAAATTATGACCATACACTATCGAGGAGCAGGGTAATGATGAACTGCGGGGATAATGATCTAGTCAAAGGTTTAAAAAAGACTTTTGATCCCATCCACTAACTCATGTGGCAGCTTCTTATTGTATTAAGAAATCAATGGTTATTGAAATAAGGTGCCAAAGGAACATGCCATGACCTGATCATATCCAGTTTAATCACCTGAGTAGTTAGTAATAACCCATTAAATTGAGGTACTAAGGTTTTTTATATCTCTTTCTCATACATAATCTAGTCAGTTGCATATATGTAAAAGAGAATTTCACCTAATCAGTAAGCTTACAGGACACACCTAAGTTTTGGACATTCTTTAAGCATTTTATTTCACTTGCATAATCTAGTCGGTCACATATAACCGAGTGTAAGCACATAATAAGATAAAATAGTTAGGCAATTGCAACATTTGCTGGAAAGCATTATATTTATTATAATGGTAATACATACCCATGGCTTAGTCTCTCTGACTGTATCCGCCAGACTCTAGAAACATCTCATATGACTTCATTGAAAATAACATGCAGAGCCTCAGGTACTTGTGAATTCCAATCAACTGCTGCGTTACTCCAGGCCCTTGCAGGGATACAAATTTGCTGGCAACAAAAACCATGCTGCAGATTGCCCTAAGAATAACCATTCGTGAAAGAAAACATAGTTCAGTAATTTGACAAGCTCACAAGGAAATCTAGTCATCACCAAAGAATAACTTTTACCCTCATCAATTTATCAAAGCCCCGGAGTATTATAACAGAATTAACCAAACAATATTGTGACATACTTGACCAAACAGATTCCCCAAATTCTTTGCAAATCAACAGTGTATGCTCCAACAAAACAAGAAAAGGAGATAAATGCAGCAGGGCAGACCGAGATCAAAACATCTGCCAGTCCATTGATTATGATCTGCATTAGCGACTATGAATTTACTCTACCAATTATGCACTTTACAGACCAATATCAGTTTTTATAAAAGACAACATGTGATTATATATAATTACTCTTGCCTGTATAGTATATGCAGATCTATAGAAATATTAGTATCAGAACAACAAGTTGTATCGGACAATCCTCTATCACAATCAACCAAAAAGAAAGAAAAAAAATCCCCAAAGAAATAGATGTGCTCAAATATGAATGATGCATGGCACACCAAAAATGAAAACCTTTCATTTTTCTATCATTGTGCAGATCACTAAATTAAGGCCAGACTAAGACGCCGTGCAGATGGAACTCAAGGGACAGAGGAAAGCAAGGTGCATATTACCAACCAGCTGCACTATTTTGCGTATTTCGGGACCTCTTTCTCTTCTTACAAGAACTGGATAGTGTTAAATATGGACTGCATCTTATAGAAAAATCATGGACTCAAAAAGATTGATCAAACAAAATCTTCACTATTTTGGCCTAGCAGAAAATGAGAGATGGAAGACATTAAAGTGCCTCTGTTTATAGATAAGCCTTGCCTTGTTTCTAGAAATTTAAAATCACAAGGAAGCAAGCACTCTAAATTTTGCCTGGCTTCCAGTTCCAAAGATCTTTTAATCAGAAGGAATTCAAGGAAACCAAGCACAGACCTTGAGGAAGAACCACAGAAGATGCCAGCTGGGCAGGCAGCGTAGGCCCAATATTTGCTGAGTGTTCACCCCCTTGGGAGCATGGCGCCACCAAGAAACAAAAGCATCCCAAATCTCTGTTGAATTAAGATCCAGTGATTATTTGCAGGCATTCATTTCAAACAGCAAGCAATCCTAAGTTCCTAACCAATGATCATTGAACTAACTGAAGAATAAACTATTGGCATGTTCATAACAAACAAACAATCCAACTATGATTTTTCGGCTACTGAAATCTGTTACACAAACACAAATAGTGTATCCTGAAGTTATTTTGTCCTAAACAAAAATTTTAGGTATGAAGCAAATGCAATTATCCAGATGAGATAAAATGTTAGACCTGGAAGAGCAAACGAAGGGTAAGTGCTAGATATGGGAAGAGAAAACATGACTTCAGTCAGAGAGGGAAGGAAGACTGTTGCTCACCATCACAATCACACGTAGCAGAATCCCTTCGCTGCAGTCAGACGAGGAGTTCGGGGTGGAGGCGAGGAGAGTATTCTCGCGGCAGGGGGAGTGAGGATACAACAGTGGAGGAGGCGGGAGCCGGGAGGGGATGTCGACGGCGCCGATGGCGAGCTTCCAGTCACCTGAGCAGGGGGAAAAGGAGGGGCACGGAGCCAGGGACCCTGCCGCAGGGTTTCCGCCGTGGTCCGCCTTCCTGGGCCTCTTCTTCTTCGTCCTCCTCGACCGCCAGCCTCGCCGCCGCCGCCGCGCTGATCTTTCTCTCCCTCGTTTCGCCTCCTCTCTGCGGCATAAGCAAGGGACAGGCGCGGCACCACGGCGGGAGCGACCTGATTCACTTGGAGACGGCGGAAGATCGACGGCGCGGCGGCGCAGGGGCGTTGCACGGAGGAGCAACTGCCGGTGAGTTGGGCGCGCGATCTGCGCAGAACGGGAGAGGCAGGGGAGAGGAGTTTGTGGCGTGGTGGGGGCGAAGCATTGGCCAGGCACAATTTCCGGATGGTAGGCGCGCGTTTCGTAATTTTCGGCAGTTTTGGATCACAAGGAGCGTGTTTCCCAAATTGCGAGCGTGAAACCTTTCGGGGGCAGAATAAGATGGGGCAGACGACCACTTCAGAATTCATGAGTTGTAGAGATATCCCCAAAATTCTTGCTTGTTCGTTGAGATTTTTCCTCCTCCAATCGCAGTTCCTGGCTGGCCGCGAAGGCACAAATTAGTTTTGTTCGTCTGTTGGTTCTTGTGTGTTGATGTCTTGGGTAATTTAGGATTTAGGGTTCACGGTTCTATTTAAGGCCGGGCTTGTTAATTTGTTAATTCCCTATATTTTTCTCATATTTATTAGTCTATGTTTTCCCTTTGGGAAATTTGTCTGGCGGACACTCATAAAAGGTGGTTTTGTGTGACAGACATCGCACTCGTCGTATTTGCCTGCAGGGCACCGCGAAAATCTGGTTTTGTTTGGTCGACACCGCGCGCCCTTTTCCAGCCCGATGGGAGAGAGGAAAATTTGATAATGCCAGTGCTGCCCTTGCCTTATCTGCTCTTCCCATTCCTTCTCTGTTTCTTGTTCGTCTTCCCCGCTCATCGAAACCAGGCCGCCGCTCACGCGAAACCAGACCACCGTAACCCTACCCCGACCTCGACGCCGCCAAGCACTACTCCATTCGTGGTCCTCTTCCCAGGCATGGCGAGCTGAGGAGGAGCACCCGATGGCGTTGAGTGGGACCCCGCAGAAAGGTCTTGGGCGGCTCCGGAGCATCGATGCGCCGACGTCGCCATTGAACCTGTCATGGGTTCCCGACGGGTAAGTAGCTTGGAAAGGTAGCCTGGGTGTCAAGTTGGATAGTTTGTGGCCGGATTTCATCAGATTCGTTAGATTTCATCCGATTCCTAGTTTGCATTTCTTTCAATTTGTAGATGCGGTTAACTCTGAACCTTGTTTCGTTGTGAGTAGGATGGACCGTGACTCAGCATGTCGAGTAGCCATTCGCATTGCACCGTTTGAGCATCTTGGTGTGGCGCATGAGGGCCGGGAGGTAAACTGGGTTGTAGACAAGGATACGATGTCATGGATGGATTTATACGCTGACCTAGAGGATGAGATTAAGCATGCTGTTACTCAGACGTTGGTAGTGACCTATTGGGACAAGACCCATGGACAATATAAGCAGATTGACTCTGATTCGAGCTTGCTAGGTGCATTTGACATGTATTGGCTCATACGGAGGCTTGCATTGTCTATTTCAGTTGTTAATCGACTAATTGTTGAACCTGATATTATAGAACAATCTCAGCAACTAGCCTTGTGTACCCAAGAGAGCACTAGTGCAGGTCTTCTTGTGCCATCTGATCCACCTCCTCTGGCTACAATCCCACCAGACCCAAATGATAGTGCTCCAAACTCTGATCAACCTCCTCCAAACTCTGATCCTCCTGCTCAAAACTCTGATCCTCCTGCTGCTGCTGCTCCTCCAACACCTGCACCTTCATCCAGAGAGTAAGGAAAGCTGGGGCTGGTTCATGTCTAAGCTAGTAGAGGCTATAGGATCACCACCAGGATTAGTGATACCAACTGATGTTGGCAAAGGAATTGATGTTGCTGTTACTAAAGTGCTTACAAATGGAGTAGAGCACAGGGAATGTATGAGACATTTGTTTAAGAATTTTCAGAAGAGGTACCATGGGGAAGTGTTTGAGAGAAATCTGTGGCCAGCTTCTGGAGCCTATACCAAGCAGAACTATGAAAAGCATTACAACCTAATGAAAGCATCCTCCCCAAAGGCTGTGGAATGGATTGAGAAGAATCACCAACATTTGTGAGCAAGGGCATTCTTCTCCACGGCTAGCAAGTGTGACTATGTGACAAACAACATAGCTGAAACATTCAACAACTGGATAAAGGATGAGAAATCACTACCTGTAGTAGAACTCATGGATTGTATTAGACAAAAGATCATGGAGAAGATGTATGTTAGAAGAAGGCTTGCAGATAAGCTGACAGGAAAGGTGCTACCACACATCATGAAGGACATGCATGTCAAGAGTAGAGGGCTGGCTGGATATCATATACACAAGGGTCGTGATATGACTGCTGAAATTGAAGGTGTCCATAGAGACTTGACTCCATGGAGGCATATAGTCAACTTGCCGGCTAGAAAATGCAGCTGCAACAAGTGGCAAGTAACTGGAATTCCATGTACTCATGCAATCAATTTGATTTGTTCATACAGGAATGTGGACCTTGCAGACTATGTGGACAACTACTACTCTGTTGCAAAGTTCAAGGCTGCTTATGCTGATCATATTGAGCTAATGCCTGATAAGACTCAATGGCCAAAATTTGACTTAGGATTTAAACTCTGGCCACCTAAACTCAAGAGGGCAGCTGACAGGCCAAGGATTAGAAGGATCAAGGGAGTTGAAGAAGGAGAATCTGGAGCAACTAAGAAAAGAAAGAAATGCAAAAGATGTGGCCAGTATGGGCATATGGAGAAAACATGCAATGAAACTGTGTATGACAGTGATGCACCCCCACCAGCACCTCCCAAGCCCAAGAGAGTGAGGGCTAAGAAGAAGAGGGAAGTGATAGAAGACCAACCTACATCACCACTCAATCCTCTGCCAGCTACTATCATGAACAGCCCTGGAGCATTAACTAGAAGGTAACCATGATTGGTTAGCATTTTGTTTGCGTTTTGCCTGTTACTAGATGGTAACTAATTTTTTTCCCTTATCTGGTACAACAGCCGATCAAGAGCACTAGCAATTGAGGCAAAGGAGAAGGCGAGCACCAGCCAAGAGCAGGCCAAATGTAGGGGGAAAAAGGTGGCCAAGAGAATCAAGCTTGGATGATGTAGTTCTGTCTCGTGTCTTGCATTTTGTGATCATGTCAATCATGTAACTGACATGCTAAGTTGTGCGTGAAGATGTCATGTTAAAACTATTTTCGTTTTACTTTGAACCTGTAAGTTTAAGGGAATATTTGGCGTGTTTCTCATGGCACAATGTATCAGATTCCTATCAGTCATGCACAATGGCTCAAATATTCTGGTTGCAGTCTGAAATTCATGTTAGTTGCTCACAATATTACATGGTGAAATGTTCATTACAGTCACTCTACTTTAACATTGCTACGACCAAGACAGCTGCTAGAACTATTGCCATTGACATTGCACAAAGTAGAGTCTTGTCCAACTTCAGGCTGTTGATGGTGGACTGCATCTCAGCAACGTTCCTCTCCAGCATGCGCACCGTTGCCTTCAGCTCTGCCACATCCTGCCGCAATTGCATGTCCAGATTACTAGCCCGCACTGGTTCGCTTCGAACCGTAGGAGTTTCCAGGAAAGCATCCTCTAGAAAACCATTGTCCACAAGATACTCATAGTACTTGTCTTCCCAAATGAAGAAATCACACGCATTAGCAGTCTGCAGACAACAAACAATGTAAAACAAAAACTGTTGCTGCAAATGGGAATCGAGATCCAACCACAATGACGCTGCGAATCAACAAAACGATTCTTACCCTGTATCCCTTCATGCACCGGTAGAACTTCTTCCCTCGATTCCTCTCCGTATTGGCGGTCAGCAGCACCAATTTCCGATCTGGATGGTGGGGGCACTCAATCACAGGCAGCGAGCCATTCGCAGGGAGCAAACTGCCGGATCTAGAAGAGCCTGCGGAGGACATTTGGGCTGGCATGGAGTTCGGAAGAAGGTTGCCGTCGTTGTAGAAGAACTGGAGACGGCGGCGGCTCACGAATGAACTCACGGATGAGGTCAACACGAGATGCAGCCTTGCTATTTTAATCGACCAGAGAAATATGCCTCAGGGGCACCGATGTCAATCTACATCGCCCAGTGGCTGGAAAAGGGCGCGCGGTGTCCACCAAACAAAACCAGATTTACGCGGTGCCCTGCAGGCAAATACGACGAGTGCGGTGTCTGTCACACAAAACCACCTTTTATGAGTGTCCGCCAGACAAATTTCCCTTTCCCTTTCTAATTAACAAAAGCGAAATTTGAAAGGACGGCAGGATATGAGCTCCAGATGCCTCCCATTCATATGTCACTGCTACTAGGAAGTACTCCTTTGATTTATGATCAAAGTCCCCACACGTTACTTTTATTTCTCCGTCTCCAACTACTCATCAGAGCTGTAGTCGCTCCTTATTTTATTTATAGGCCAAAATATGGCTATCTCCTTCTACGAAAATGGAGAAGAGCTACTATCCGATCGCATAGATATAGTCAGCATCTGAAGTATAGTTATCAAATGCTTAACAAGAGGGATATTTAAGTGAGTGACTTTATCTTCACGGCTTGGTCATGAGATGCATCTGTGCTTTCAACCGTTAGTTTGTAGCACACTCCCATTAGCTGACTGAAATGATAGCATTCCAGCATGTTTCCTAATAAACATGCTGCTACAGGTACGAGTGGACATATGGAGCCCACAGTCCCTTAATTTTGTTTTTCTACGTATGGAATGCCTGGAACATGCATGCACTGATAACAAGAAAACTGATGGATTGGCCCTTATCTTTTGTCTTTTTTTTTGCAAGGGAAGATTGGCCCTTACCTCTCTTTTTTTTTTTGCGAGAGAAAATTGGCCCATATCTAGGTGATAACTGGACAACAGGCTAGGCAATTCATAAAACTCAGTAAATAACACACTTTCTATTTGGCTGGAGAGGGAAATATACTCCCTGAATTGACTTGTTTCCTGAATTGACAGGGCAAAATTTGTGACCTATCTGTGCTGATATCAACGTTGAACAATTGAGAAAGTTAATCATGCTTGTTTCTTCTGATTATTTTCACAAATAAATATGTTACTATCTTTTTTACATTGCATTATTATTCGGAGCTCTAGAATGGACAATTACTATTTATTAGGAAGAAGTTTATTTTCCAACCCTCAAGTATCTTCGTTGTTCACTTAACCTCTAAACTAAATTTCGGTCCATTTTACTCCTCAAACTATTTAGACTGGTTCAATTCACTCCTTCATAACATTTTTTTTTTGTTTCTCTAGATCCACATCATGTTTGAGGAGAAATTTTTGTGAGATTATAGGTAAAAACATACCGCGTGTTAAAAAATGTAAATAATATTTTTGTTACTTTTTTGTATGTTGTAAGGTGTTGAATACAGTTTGACATCTAACATAGAATGATTCAAGAAAAAATTATAAATAGTTCCAAAAAAAATTCTAACATAGAGTATGATGTCATCTAAAAAGAAAACAAATCACTCGATGGTGAACTGAACCAATCTAGATAGTACAAAAGAGTATATCAGGCCAAACTTTAGTTTAGGAGGTTAAGTTAGCAACAAAGACATTTGATGGTAGTAAAACAAACTTCTTCTATAATATTTATACACACGTATCTTCTCAACATACATTAAAATGCTGCTTGGATGGCTGGTTTTTGCTAAAATATTTACAGCTGGCTTTGGGCCATGTCTATCGGGAAAATAAAATTGCCTAAACAGGCGACATTTCATAATGTGTAACACAGTTACAGGGGAAAGGAAATACCAGGCTGCCAAACAGGGCTTAAAATGAATGTGAACGGAGAGAGAGATGCATATCATTTCTGTTGCCCTGATGATGGCACCTAACACAGAGTATGGATGTTATATGTAATTTTTGTTTCAAAATTTAGCAAGAATGATTATGTATGGATTCAGCGACCTTCCGCGTAGTGCAAAGGCGAGGCTATATGCTCAGCAGGGCTGCTGGTTCAGAACTCCTGTGGTAGACTTGTGATGACCTCAGCACTTCGACCCTGGCTGATGTACGTCGACTCGCTGCCTCTGGGTGCCGCATTTGATGACCGCAGGCACTTTGACCAACTTCAGAACATGGAAGCGACACCGGTGCGTGGTCAGTGCTCTATGTCTTCCCACATTGTTTAAACTACAGTGTTGCGGTACATTGTCTATCCTAGAGCAGAACCGTGACTGGTTGCAGAATCTGTCTTCCTGATACCTCCAATGCATATGCCACAGTATCTACTGCCTACTATTACGAGGCGCTCCTATAATTATTCTTCATCAAAGAATTTCACATATCTCGGACTATGTATTCTCAGTCTCCCATAGCTAAGACTCCACTCACGTCGTCTTTAATTTATAGGCCAAGTAAGGGTATATGCTGCTACAGAGATGAAGAAAGGTCTTACACGATCTCGTACAACATACAGTCAGCAGCTGAAGGCTGATGTACTGTCAATTGTTCGGTGATTTTGGATTTCAAGCGGGATATTTGACGGAGTGAGTGGTCATTTATCTAGCCACACGCCTGGCCACAGCCGAGAAGCTCGCGCCTGTGAACTGCTCAATGTTGGTTAGGACACCACTAGCTATCTGAGGAAATATAAAAACACATGGGACACCCGTATAAAGGAGGCTGAAACAAAATCTGTTATAGATGAGCATATGAAAACCCCCAAGCTGTAAGTTATTTTTTACAATTTTCCCTATTATTAAATGAATAGCTTTCTTGAGAGTCAAAACTTGCTTGCTGCTTATTATTTAGTGGCTTGCTTGTTGCTTATCGTATAGTTTACAAGTCTGTGGAACTGATAGAACAGAATAATTTTATTTGCTAGAAGGGTTTTCTGGTATAACTACTATGGCTCCTCCAAAAATCAACTAGGTTGAATCCCACCCAGCCCTACATGTCAAGACTTCATAGAAAGCTTTCTTCACAACTTATTTGAGAAATTTAATAGAACGCTTTCTGTAGAGCCTTCGTCATAACATTGTGTAAAAGTTTGCTCGAAGCTTTCCATGAATCTTCTATTATAACTTTCAGCGAAGGTTGCTCCAAAACTTGTCATGAAGTATATTTTAGAATTTATTTGTTGTTAGAGCGAGGTCACATGGAAACCAAGTCGGAGCTCCATACTGGTGGCCTTGCATGTGGCAGCGTGGAAGACCAAACATGCGGTGTGGCTCCGTTGTACCCGCTTTGCTGCTCGCAGCTGCTTGAATGCGCGTGGAGGCGAGCACACGATTGTTCGCCCCGTCAGTGGCGAGCACACGATTGTTCGCCCCATCAGTCTTATTTGTACCCTCATTCGTACCGACGGTGCTACATGATATGTTGGAATAGGGGCATTAGTTGTGCTTTCGAATTGCACTTGTGTTAGATGCACTATAGTGCTCCCTCAATCAGTTAGATGGAAATCATAATTTGGTGGGTTCCTTCCTCCTTTCACGCATTCATTTATGAAATTTCATAGGCCATGCATTTCCCATCCGATCCGTTATTCAGTGGATGCCTATTTTTCTTAGCTTGGTAAACTAAAAAATATTATAGCCATTAAAATCTCGCGGATGCCCAGGGCTGCAGGTTATCGCTACCGCTGTTGCTCATTGCTGCGTTCCTTCATCTGTTGATAATCCACGTAGGCAGAGCAAGGCATACACACAACTCATGGTCACGTTCGTCCTCTGGTGCATAGTGGTATGTAGTACTCCAAACGAACAACGTCGCGCGTGCCATCTCAGTACTTGTTAAACATCCAAGCCTGCACCTGCACCAGTCATCAACCAGCAGCGCGGTGTAGATCGAGGAAGCTCTCCCTGTACCATGTGCTGATGCTCCTGAAAGCACGAACTGTAATAGCTTATCCTGTGTGGTATCTATGGAAGAAACATGGAAGACGGCGAGCGGTCGCATACTTTATGTATACAGTATACTCGAGTACACGTTGTTCCATAGAAGACATGCGAGCATTAGTTGTGTGCTGGGCATTGAAGGCCCATGTCTCGGACTAGGGCCACGATTCGGCTGCAAAGGTCGAGACGGGTCATAGGAGTGCCGAAGTTGCCCTCCCATAGACTGCGTCTTCTTCTAGTTTGGCCGGATGAGCATCTAGCGTTCATGTGCGTCGGCGCTTCATCATGACACTCGGCAGCTTGGCGCAAGTCCCGGCAGGGGCTCTTCTCTGCTTCAAGACACTCGGCATCGTGGCGCAAGGGCCTCCTACCGCGCTACCAAATTTCGTGCTCTCAGACACGGAATTCCTCTTCTCTTGCTCTCCGTCCTGCTACAGTCCCGAGAGACGGAGAAAGAGAGCGGTCCTCTCCATCGACGGCGCCCGCCAAATTTCGTGCTCTCAGGCTCACGAGCAAGGGGCGAAAGAGACGTCATCTACATTCAAATAGATGGATGAAAACCCTACGGGCTTGTTCGGCAGTTTGGGATTAATTCCCGTGCAGAATTCACACCATGTATGGATTGAGTGATTCCATGTGTGTCACTCAATCCTACACCTCATGGGTTTGATTCCCATATTTTCTAATTCCATGACTCAAAGTATTGTTTGGTTGATTGGGATCAAT
>LAPY01000756.1:104285-119257 GCA_000970635.1 Eragrostis tef
ATCCCGGAGTTGGAGCCTTTCTTCCCTGATCGCCAGGCGCGACGACGATAGCGGCACTTGCACGGGCGGCGACGGTTGCCTGCTCGACGACGACGACGACGATCACTTGCCTGCTCAATGACGGCGACGATACCTGTCCACCATGACTATGCTTGCGATAAAGCCCTCCTAATGAATCTGCTGTGACGAGGAGCAATTGTATTCAAAATGTGAATTAAAAAAGGAAGGAAATAATCAATGTAGAAACGTGACTATGCTGTGCGAATAAACATTCCTAATGAATCAATAACGTGTTGTGCAGTAATAAATATTCCTAATAAATCTGATGTGCCGTGCAGTAATCAAGGAGGTTAAAGGAAATAAATAATCAATGGAGACTAAAGGAAATAAACAATTCATGTAAAAATGGAAAGAAACAATTGCTGTCCAACTTACCATGCGGATGGCTAGGAGGGCTTGCGGTAGAAAAACTTACGGTGCGGATGACTAATCCATTTGATCGTAGGATGACGTCGACGGCCGCGACGACGGCTGTACTTGCACGGGTTGGAGCCTTTCTTCCCTGATCGCAGGGCGTGACAATGACAGCGGCACTTGCACGGGATCCTGTAGTTGGAGCCTTTCTTCCCTGATCGCCGGGCGCGACGACGACAACAGCACTTGCACCGGCGGCGACGGTTGCCTGCTCGACGACGACGACGATCACTTTTTTTTTTTGATTGAACGACGACGATCACTTGCCTGCTCAATGACGGCGACGATACCTGTCCACCATGACTATGCTTGCGATAAAGCCCTCCTAATGAATCTGCTGTGACGAGGAGCAATTGTATTCAAAATGTGAATTAAAAAAGGAAGGAAATAATCAATGTAGAAACGTGACTATGCTGTGCGAATAAACATTCCTAATGAATCAATAACGTGTTGTGCAGTAATAAATATTCCTAATAAATCTGATGTGCCGTGCAGTAATCAAGGAGGTTAAAGGAAATAAATAATCAATGGAGACTAAAGGAATATTTACCATGCATGTAAAGATGGAAAGAAACAATTGCTGTCCATCTTACCATGCGGATGGCTAGGAGGGGCTGCGGTAGCAAAACTTACCATGCGGACGACTAATCGTGGGTCCGCAGGTGTAGGTAGCGTGGGTGAAAAAAAATTTACGATTGTCCACCACAAATGAACTAATTTGGACACTTGTCCATGTCCAATGTCCACCTTTCCGCGGACCCGGGCCCAGCATGAAAAGATCTGATGGTAGATATTAAAGGTGACATTTTAGATCAACGGTGAATATACAGGTGGGGTAGATTGTGGCAGGTAAAAACTATTTTTGTCCCAACTGGTTCTTTAAGGGTTTAGATAAGGGTTTAGATGCATGCTTAAATGAAATATTACTTGGAAAAATTACCTTCTAATTACATTAATGTCCACACGTCCTTCGCAAACTCATGTTGCCTTCCAAGCTTAGCATAGCCACAGATCTTTTTCACATGCATTTGGGCCGTCGTGTCACCAATCTTAGGGCTCCACTCATCTGTTTTATGGACCAAAGAAGACTGGCAGAACACTACTAGAACTCGATCTTTAGTGAGGGCCTGGAATTTTTATGACAGTTTCTAGTGTTACCCTTAGTAAAAAAAATTAAGTTTAGTGTGAACATTTAGCAACCCACAGAGTGCAGGGGGAAGAGGATGTTCGATATGTTTGATACGAGATGGTACTTCTGTTCTTTTCTGGCAAGACATGTCGGAGAATTCTTGCTTGCAACATAAGTTTCATTACTTTTTTCTCTTTTGTGAAAGACCCAAGAATTACAGCGCGCAAAGTTCTGTGTTCTTAGTATCTTTACCAACTAATTCAGTTGCCACTATCACAGGAAGCCTATCTGTTATAAAATGAACTCACAACTATAGTGGAGCATACTGTCCTCTCTAAAGAAAAGGATAAATGGAATTATATATATCTGGGGAAACACAATTTTCTCTTCAGTGAAATTCTACAGGCTAATGATTGGTAGAAGGCATATACATCCTGCATGCAAATGGCTGTGGAAGTCTTTTTGCAAGCTAAACCATGCGAGCAGCTTGTGTGCTGGGCATTGAAGGCCCATGTCTTGGACGAGGACGACGATTCGGCGACAAAGGTCGAGCCCGGTCCGAGGAGAGCCGAAGTTGTCCTCGCGTAGAGACTGCGTCTTCGTCTAGTTTGGCCGGACGGAGCGTCTCGCGTTCTTGTGCGTCGGCGCTTCATGACACTGGGCAGCTTGGCGCAAGTCCCGGCAGGGGCGCTTCTCTGCTTCGAGACATACGGCAGCGTGGCGCGAGGCCCTCCTTTAGCGCTGCCCAATCTCGTGCTCTCCGGCTCACGACCAAGGGGCGAAAGACACGTCATATACATTCCAATAGATTTACAGAATCCCTACGCAGGAACTGAGCTTCCGATGCTTCCCATGCATATGCAATATTGTGTAGCTACTATTAATTAGGACATAGTCCTATGTTTTATGATCAATGACTCACCGTTGCGCAATGGGTTCTCCATCTCCCCCAATCCGAAGCTATAACCACACTTCTAATTTATAGGACAAAGAAGAGCGTATCCTGCTATAGAGATGGAAAAAATCCTACCCAATCCCATGCATTTACAAAGTATCTGAAGGGTAGTTCGATGCTTCCGTTTTTGTGGATCACAACATGGATATTTAGTGAATGGTCGTTTATTTACACGTCAGGGTAAAAGATCAAACGTGCTCGTGCGTTACTGCTTATCCACAATTATTTTAGGCATGCACCCAGAAGCTAGCTGCTCACTGCAGTATGGCAGCATGTTGTCCTTGCTGGCATGACTGAATACATGCAACAATAGTCCTTCAATTTGTTGCCATGAATAGAGAGCAATTGTGCCTTACACCAGGCGCCTTAGTACCACGATCTGCAGCCAGAGTTAGTTTTAGTCAAGCAAGAACTCTTGAATGCAGGTCCCTGCATATCTTACCTAACGGCGGTCGCGAGCTGTGTCTAGAGGGTATCTAACGCCAAAGACATCGAGGCGCTCGTCAGCGTGCACGGTGGCATGAAACTGTCCGGCGTGCCATGGTTCTGCGGAGGGCTGTGTCCCTATTCCTGTGGAGCGTTCGAGAACGATGGTGGAGATATGGTGGGTCTGTTTTTTTCAATAGTCGTCATAGAGCAATGGTCAAAAATAGGTTCAGCACCGATTTGTGAAGAAGAAAAAAGGTTGTGCGGAAAAGAAATGCTGCCTGATTTGAGAAAAATTAGTATGTCTAGTATTAAGGAAGTTCATAGTGGATTCAATACTAAGAAATGCATAGGATTAAGTACATCATGTTATCTGACTGACAAACTAACGAAAACCTCTATTTTTCAGAGGGAAAACCATTTACATGGGCTGAAACACTTGCAGAGAAGATTAACTTTCATGCACCTATATAGATGCAGAGGAGGCTTAATGGGCAATTTATAAAAAAAAATGTCAAACTTGAGCTTGGAAAACATGGTCAAACAAATGATCACTGTAAAAGGTGTCCAGCGTGTGAGCTCACCCTGAATCGCTATCTGTCCAATTGTAGCATTCCTCAGTACCTTTGTGAACTCCCAATACCTCTCACACCCAACAATAGAGATAACAAGTAGTAGGTGCTTTGGAAAACATATTTATGGAATTTTCTAAAGATCTAATTCAACTATCACATATATAGAGCTCTTGAGTTCCATAATGCTGCCATGTTTCTCAAATGTTGAGATTGGACGGCTTATCAGCAACACCTCGATAAATACAGACCTATGCGACTGATGTTCATCAGTTATTTATTTTCTTCCCTTTTTCTCAATAAGGCACATGGCTTTAACTAGTGCCAAGTATATGTGGCACTAAATGGACAAAATAGAACAGATGATAACTTGTTGTTCTCAGCATGTATGACTCTCACTTTATCACTCAGTATGTTGAAAACAGTGGCAATTTTAAATTGAACTATATAAATAAATATTGCTTTTATTTACGGAGAACTATATAAATAAAAAATGTTCGATGCACAATTAATATGTATACATCCTCTCTCATCCACAAAATGTTAGTGCTCTGCTAGCTAGAGTCATTTCTTAATAACTTAAAACCCTTTTCTCATGATGTGCGCAGATCCCTTAACTAATAGAGTAAATTTCACAAGCCACCAAACCTTTGGCTTTATAGTCACAAACCCACCAAGTATAGTGCATGGTTGTTGTTTCAAGAAACCACCATATTTTAAAAACATACCATATTTCAAACTCTGGTCCCACATGCCAATTGCATAGTAAAAATCCGAGACCGTACGAATTTGATGGACGAGTTGCGAATGACATGTGGGACCAGAGTATGAAATATGGTATGAGTTAAAAACATGGTGATTTCTTGAAACAACACCTCAAATTATCGGTGGGTTTGTGAAACATGTACTATACTTGGTGGGTTTGTGATTATAAAGCCATAATTTTGGTGGGTTTTGTGAAATTTACTCTAATTAATATTAAGTTTAATAATCAACTTCTCTTGCACCATTGATATTTGTTGACTCAAAAAATGTTAAAATATCATAAGATTCTACTAAATGGACACATACTCATTTTCGTCACCAAGAGTAACGTACGGAGGATAAGACTGAAATGAAATGTTTCATTTCCTACCTTCAGACAACAAGACTGAGCTGATGGGTTTGCTGACGGTTCATCAGTAATGCAGCAAAAATATGCTAACACATTTCACAAGAGTTTACTCAAAATGAAACTATTCAGATATTCATTTCCTTCAGAAACTAATCTTAGGCTCCTCGCCAAAAAAAAAAAACTAATCTCAGGGGTTGCTAAACCCGTAAAGAGGATAATGCAACAGAGAAAACACTGTTTCATTGCATGACGCCAGAGGGCCTGCTGCTACACAAATAGTGCGTAGTATTAGCATGAAAACCGATTTTTCCAGAGGATAGCATTCTTGAACCGAAGCGCCTCCAGGAAAAAGCAGAGCATGGAACGCGTTGAGCCGCCATTAGGCTCCCGCACCGCCTCCGGCCGTTCGGATGCACTGGGCTGCAGGTCTCTCTGATTTCCTTGAACTCATATGTTGCATGAGATCAGCGAATCTGGGAGCGCGGCGAGACTAACGTCGCAGACCTTGAGGTCGCCATGGGCGTGGAGGAGTAAGTTGTGCTGCTTGATGTCGCAGAGGGAGAGACGAGCAGGGAGTCTCCGCTCGTCGGCTACGTGGAGTCTGCGCACGGGCAGGGAGGCGATCCTGGAGAGAAAACATACACACTAACTTCACTACATTAAGCCTAGCTATCAAATAGATAACGGCAAGTGCATGTCTAAACCAAGAATCTTTGAAAAAGATTGAATACCTCGCAGGAGTAGCGGCTATCAGATGCAGATCTCAGTTGAAGCAAGCGAACTAATAAGACAGTAATCCTCGCACACGGTCACCAACCAATTCATGATACCTCTCACATCCACCAATTGAGATCAAATGATCTAGCAAGAGGCATATGCTTCTGAACGTAGGTGTGTATTACCTTCTCAAGTTCTTATTCAAGTATTTTATATATAGAGCTCTTGCAGTTCCATAATGCCCTCATTTTTCTCAAGAGCTGAGATTGTACGTATATCAGTGATGCGCTATAAATACACACATGGTCCAATTAGCACTTGTAATTTTTTCCCCTTTTTCCCCTATTATTTGTTCAGTAAGGACATGGCTTTCATTAGTGTCATGAAGTAGAGAAAAAGAGTGCACATGATGTCTTATACCGTTAAATACGTATCACTATCGTAGGTGGAGAATGTCAATGGAAAATGAAAATAGTAAATAAAATTCTTGTCCAAGGAGCAATGAATCAGAGTCCGGATTTTTGTTTTTTTACGATACCCTGGCTGGCACACTACTTTGCATTAAGCAGGAGCAGGAAAACAAAGGAGAAACAGGTCCTAGGCGGCCGAAGCTGCCTAGAGCCTTGGCGTTCAGCAGCGGCGACGTCCGGGGCTGATGACAGTTTGAAATAGCGAACACTCAGTGCTGGATGGTGGGCGGAGGCTCATGCCGGGTGCATGGAGGACCATCGCCGGAGTTTGTCGTTGCATTTCCTACCTTCAGACAACAAGACTGAGATGATGGGTTCGCTGACGGTTCAACAGTAATGCAGCAAAAATATGCTAACACATTTCACAAGAGTTTACTCAAAATGAAACTATTCAGATATTCATTTCCTTCAGAAACTAATCTTAGGCTCCTCGCCAAAAAAAAAAAACTAATCTCAGGGGTTGCTAAACCCGTAAAGAGGATAATGCAACAGAGAAAACACTGTTTCATTGCATGACGCCAGAGGGCCTGCTGCTACACAAATAGTGCGTAGTATCAGCATGAAAACCGATTTTTCCAGAGGATAGCATTCATGAACCGAAGCGCCTCCAGGAAAAAGCAGAGCATGGAACGCGTTGAGCCGCCATTAGGCTCCCGCACCGCCTCCGGCCGTTCGGATGCACTGGGCTGCAGGTCTCTCTGATTTCCTTGAACTCATATGTTGCATGACATCAGCGAGTCCGGGAGCGCGGCGTGACTAACGTCGCAGACCTTGAGGTCGCCATGGGCGTGGAGGAGTAAGTTGTGCGGCTTGATGTGGCAGAGGGAGAGGCGAGCAGGGAGTCTCCGCTCGTCGGCTACGTGGAGTCTGCGCACGGGCAGGGAGGCGATCCTGGAGAGAAAACATACACACTAACTTCACTACACTAAGCCTAGCTATCAAATAGATAACGGCAAGTGCATGTCTAAACCAAGAATCTTTGAAAAAGATTGAATACCTCGCAGGAGTAGCGGCTATCAGATGCAGATCTCAGTTGAAGCAAGCGAACTAATAAGACAGTAATCCTCGCACACGGTCACCAACCAATTCATGATACCTCTCACACCCACCAATTGAGATCAAATGATCTAGCAAGAGGCATACGCTTCTGAACGTAGGTGTGTATTACCTTCTCAAGTTCTTATTCAAGTATTTTATATATAGAGCTCTTGCAGTTCTATAATGCCCTCATTTTTCTCAAGAGCTGAGATTGTACGTATATCAGTGATGCACTATAAATACACGCATGGTCCAATTAGCACTTGTAAATTTTTCCCCTTTTTCCCCTATTATTTGTTCAGTAAGGACATGGCTTTCATTAGTGTCATGAAGTAGAGAAAAAGAGTGCACATGATGTCTTATACCGTTAAATACGTATCACTATCGTAGGTGGAGAATGTCAATGGAAAATGAAAATAGTAAATAAAATTCTTGTCCAAGGAGCAATGAATCAGAGTCCGGATTTTTGTTTTTTTACGATACCCTGGCTGGCACACTACTTTGCATTAAGCAGGACCAGGAAAACAAAGGAGAAACAGGTCCTAGGCGGCCGAAGCTGTCTAGAGCCTTGGCGTTCAGCAGCGGCGACGTCCGGGGCTGATGACAGTTTGAAATAGCGAACACTCAGTGCTGGATGGTGGGCGGAGGCTCATGCCGGGTGCATGGAGGACAATCGCCGGAGTTTGTCGTTGCGTCCTTCTCTAGAACATATCGTCTCGGTGTGGCCGGTTGGCGAGGTGGCAGGCATGGGTGGTAGCCGGATAGTTTCAATCGATATCATGTATACGTCAGAGGCGCTGAGTCCTTCATCTCCTCCTCGTCGTTGGCAGCACAGCCAGCTGTCTCGTGCAGTATGATGGCAGTGAGCCAATGACTAGCGAGTAGTATTATATCGGTGGTTATCGGAGAGTGTTGAAAACCTACACTACGTACTTACTCGTCAGTATAGGCTCTGCTCATTTTTTTTCGACGAAGTAGGCTCTGCTCATCATAGTTGGATTTGAATAAGAACAAACAGGATGCAAAGTTATCTTATGCCCAAGATCAAGAACTGAATGTCAACGTAAGGCTCTGCCACAGACGTAATATTTTTTGGTCAAGTGACAAGGACATGATGAGTTGAATGCGCAACTGACTGAATTATTTTCGCGATCAAGTAGTTGTCATTTCTGCATAAACATTACAGGCTGCAATGGTCAAAAATAGGTTCAGCACCGATTTGTGCAGGAAAAAAAAAAGGTTGTGCGGAAAAGAAATGCTGCCTGATTTAGAAAAATTAGTATGTCTACATGTGCAATCTATCGATTTGTGCAGGAAGTTCATAGTGGATTCAATACTAAGAAATGCATAGGATTAAGTACATCATGTTATCTGACTGACAAACTAACGAAAACCTCTATTTTTCAGAGGGAAAACCATTTACATGAGCTGAAACACTTGCAGAGAAGAAACTTTCATGCACCTATAGAGATGCAGAGGAGGCGTAATGGGCAATTTATAAAAAAAAATGTCAAACTTGATCTTGGAAAACATGGTCAAACAAATGATGACGTATGAAATACGGTATGAGTTAAAAACATGGTGATTTTTTGAAACAACACCTCAAATTATTGGTGGGTTTGTGAAACATGTACTATACTTGGTGGGTTTGTGATTATAAAGCCATAATTTTGGTGGGTCTTGTGAAATTTACTCTAATTAATATTAAGTTTAATAATCAACTTTTCTTGCACCATTAATACTTGTTGATTCAAAAAATGTTAAAATATCATCAGAACTCTACTAAATGGACGCATACTCATTTTCGTCACCAAGAGTAACATACGGAGGATAAGACTGAAATGAAATGTTTCATTTCCTACCTTCAGACAACAAGACTGAGACAGTTTGAAATAGCGAACACTCAGTGCTGGATGGTGGGCGGAGGCTCATGCCGGGTGCATGGAGGACAATCGCCGGAGTTTGTCGTTGCGTCCTTCTCTAGAACATATCGTCTCGGTGTGGCCGGTTGGCGAGGTGGCAGGCATGGGTGGTAGCCGGATAGTTTCAATCGATATCATGTATACGTCAGAGGCGCTGAGTCCTTCATCTCCTCCTCGTCGTTGGCAGCACAGCCAGCTGTCTCGTGCAGTATGATGGCAGTGAGCCAATGACTAGCGAGTAGTAGTATATCGGTGGTTATCGGAGAGAGTGTTGAAAACGTACACTAGGTACTTACTCGTCAGCATAGGCTCTGCTCATTTTTTTCGACGAAGTAGGCTCTGCTTATCATAGTTGGATTTAATAAGAACAAACAGGATGCAAAGTTATCTTATGCCCAAGATCAAGAACTGAATGTCAACGTAAGGCTCTGCCACAGACGTAATATTTTTTGGTCAAGTGACAAGGACATGATGAGTTGAATGCGCAACTGACTGAATTATTTTCGCGATCAAGTAGTTGTCATTTCTGCATAAACATTACAGGCTGCAATGGTCAAAAATAGGTTCAACACCGATTTGTGCAGGAAAAAAAAAGGTTGTGCGGAAAAGAAATGCTGCCTGATTTTAGAAAAATTAGTGTATCTACATGTGCAATATATCGATTTGTGCAGGAAGTTCATAGTGATTCAATCCTAAGAAATGCATCATGTTATCTGACTGACAAACTAATGAAAGCAAAACCTCAAATTTTCAGAGGGAAAACCAATTACATGAGCCGAAACACTTGCAGAGAAAATTAACTTTCATGCACCTACAGAGATGCAGAGGAGGCTTAATGGGCAATTATAAAAAATATTGTCAAGCTTGAGCTTGGAAAACATGGGCAAACAGATGATGACTACAAAAGGTGGCCAGCGTGCGAGCATGGCATCAACTGAATCACTATCTGTCCAACTGTAGCATTCCTCGGTACCTATGTGAACAACTTATTCCCAATACCTCTCACACCTATCAATAGAGACAACAAGTAGCACATGCTTTGGAAAGGATGTTTATAGAATATTCTAAAGATCTAATTCAAGTATCACATATATAGAGCTCTTGGAGTTCCATCATGCTCTCATGTTTCTAAAATGTTGAGATTGGACGGCTTATCAGCAACACTTCGATAAATACAGACCTATGCGATTATGTGCCACTAAATAGAAAAATAGAACAGGTATCACTCTCATCGGTGGAAAACATCAGGCGCAAACTGAAAACTCTTGCAGTCATTTTAGATGGATATAGAGCCATGGACCGTAATACCGGATCAGAATAAATACACTATGTTGTGTCTCCTGCCATCATTTAGATGTATAAGCGTCCAAATTCTTGACCAGAGAAACAATTAATTGATGAGCTTTTCTATGGTGCTTGGAAGGAACTGCATGTTCCTTCCCCACCGATTATTCTCAGCCGTCAAAATCTAATACGAATCATTAAAGAGTCCTTAACATAAACGAGGGTAGGTTAGTAATTGCAGGTATCACGACCCCAACTAGTTTTCTGACGGCCCAAATACCGGTTGGGGGTCCTTCTTCCTCGAGCTCAGGCGGAAGGCGCTTGCTTCATTGATGGCACATCACATCTGAACGGAAGGTCCCCTCAAAAAACAAACAAAAATCTGAACGGAAGGAGGAAAAGTAGATTGATCCGAACGGAATAGGAGCAACACGGGTACAAAAATAAATCGTTGGCAGAAAAAACAAGATCAACCGGTACTTGTGAGTTGTGACCATCAGGCTTTTGCGGCGGCAACCACTTGCTAGGCTATGACTAGGGATTTGATTAAAAAAATTGAAAGAGAGAGAAAGGGAAAAGGATCTTTGTCCCAAGCGGTTTCGTTTCGTCTAGACAATTGTGATGCCGCCGTCCTCGATGGCGTATGGCAAGCTTGGCAGCCTCGCCGTCCTTGTATCCCGCTCGTTCATGCCTGTTAATACGGGATCAGTGAAATTACGAATCTATCCTCTGTCGATCTTTTTTTCTTAACAAAAATTTGGTTCTTGCCCACCAATTTTGGTACCGGTCCACAACTTAAGTTCCTTTTAAGTGGTTCCTTCCTACTTTTAACCATTAGATTTGAACCAATAAGCAGTTGCTATTATTTCCAAGCGTCATAGAATTTCTCTTGATTGATACATTCCATTAACATAAAGGAGGCTGAAATTAAGGAGCATGATTCCACATGTCCAGGCGCCTAGGCTGTCTGGTTTCGCCGAAGGTGGCTCTCAGATGTCTTCGTTGGACTGCGCAAGGCCGATTCGAGCATGGTCAGCGCACAAGCACACGCGGTACTACGTCCAAGGGGCACCAAGGCCAGCATGGTCATTCCGAATCAGGCGGCGCTCTGGGTCATGACAACAATTCTGTCGATCTCCTGAAGCCCGCGAGGCTGAAAGTTGACGAGCTCATCGGCAGCCAGCGCACCGGCCTGCCTCATCTTCAAACGCAGTTTTCCTGTCCAAAATAGTAAGCATTAGTTTTCCTAAACTAATGGCCATTTGTTTGATCCAACGGTCTAGATCTAATGTTGAAAATCCAATACTAATGGCGATTAGTAAAGTTAATATACTACTAATATAGGTAGAAATAGTAGATGAATGAATAGATGCGAACTAGAGAAATAAACTCGGATGAACAAACACAAATTATTATTTTTTGCCGGCGTAATTGAATTGTTGTGCTGCTTTTCCGGTGGAAAAAATTGGCAAGTGTTTATCTTCCGTGATGATCGTGTGCTTCGGCCGATTTTTTTCTTTGGTATGGAGTCGATGCTCTGTTATCGAATATTTATATGATTAGATCCAAGGATGGGAGAGTCATGCGCACACGTTAGATGTGTAGTTGACCACGCCTATTTCTTTTGAGTTATGGAGTCGACGGCGCAGGGTTGGGATGGGCGTCGATCGCATTGTCGGCGGCACCTGGGAAACAAGCTTCAGCGGCGCGAGCGTCCCGACGACCACAACATCGGCGGCTGGAGATGAAAATGAGGGCACCGATTGTTAGCAGGCCACGAGGATGCTCTGGTTTTTTTTTTGTCGGGCCAAAGTGAGTTGGGCTAATAAAATGCAGGCTAATTATTTTTAATGTAAGTTAATTAATTAATTATACAATTACAAATGTGTCTTAAAAACTAATTGCCATTAATTTGAATAACTAATGGTTATTATTTTAGACTGTAAAACTGCTCTTGGTCTGTACAGCCTGCTGTCGTCACGAATCAAAACAAAGGGTAGTGGAGCGAGCATCTTCCAGGACCACGATCCGGCTAGCCACCTCTGTAATCTTTATGTTGTTTTTAGTTTCTGATTAACTTTCTATAAGTTCAATCTCGAGCCCGCCAGTGTGTTTGACTGTCTACACTCTACTGCCAAATTTAGGTTCCAGTGATACTGAGACCGGGAGCTCGTTTCTTCTGAAAGTGAAAACGCAACTTTGTTTTCTTTAACAAAAGACGAGGTAATAGGTCACTAGGCGATAATGCTCAGTACCCGCCAACCAGTTTGCATTTGATTTTCTTTTTTTTTTAAGAAAATGGCAATAGTTTTTGGCCTCTATTTTGACGCACACATCATCCTTCTCATTACAAATTTTAGCTACATAGCTGGTGATATGAAAGAAAACTAAGTAAAATTATTAAGACCAAAGTCTATTATTGAATTTCCACATATAGAAAGAGAAGATCTCCATAGGGGCGGTCTCTAATGATAGGCTGACTATGCGTATTCGCTCTTTTGAAATAATAATCATACATATGGATCGTTGAACCATTCATTGTCATGTAAACACTATCAAGAAAATTTCAGCAGCACATCTCAATTCAACAAAACGACTGCTCCAAGAAGTAAAAGACACTACGACAGAAAGGATAACAAGTAACAAAATGTGTGCTGACAGTGTGTGACCTAGTGTTATGGTACAAGTATCAGATACAATCTTATTCTTTGTACTCTGTACTACTCCGCTCGATGTAGCTACCATCTTTGTAGCGTCCTGTCTCTCCGAGGCCGGGCCCGCACACCCGACAGCTTTCTAGGACCTCAAGACTTTCCTCAAAGATCAAAACATGTCTTTTCTGCGCACTTTGTCCTCACTCGTGCACACCCAGGAACGACTTTCCGGTCGGTCAGCCATCCTGAAATTGCTACAGGCTAAGCACACTTAACTCTGGAGTTCTTTCGAGATGAGCTTCTGGAAAAAAGTTGCAACTTGTTGACAATGAGTATTCTATCAATTCTATTAAGCCTTGGGCCGGTATGTCACATACTCACCCCTTTGGAAGACCGACGTCCTCGTCGGTCAACCCCAATCCCAAAACGTCCCCTCTTAGCCACGTCCGTGCGTCCAGTGTCAGCGCATGTGCCATGTTGTGTGACCACTCTAGGCTCACACCAGCCATGCATACTATGTCTGCGCAACTGCACCCACACGCGCCCGTGAAACCGCGAGAGTCGGCTCTGGTACCACTGTAGCGTCCGGCCTCCCCAAAGTCAGGCCCGCACACCCGACAGCTATCTAGGACCTCAAGACTTCCCACACAGATCAGCACATGTCTTTTCTGCGCACCTTGTCCTCACTCATGCGCACTCGAGAACGACTTGCTGGTCGGTCACCCATCCTGAAATTGCTACAGGCCAAGCATGCTTAACCCTAGAGTTTTTTTGAGATGAGATACTGGAAAAAAAGTTGTAACTTGTTGACATGAGTATTCTATCAATCCTTTTAAGCGTTAGGTCAGGATGTCACAATCTTGTTCTTTTACTATCAGATAGCATCTTGTTCTTTGTACTACTCCGCTCGATATAGCTACAAAATGCAATTAACAAGCGTGCATGAAGGGATCCATGATCTGCCACGTATTCACTAAGAACAAATATATATGATTTCAGGAAAGCCCTTGGTGAGGCTAGCATATGCATTGCACGTGTATGTATTTTGATGCATGACCATTATTTTCGAGAGCACAATCGTGAGCACCCAGTGGTAATTTTTCCATTCCCGAGGCTTCCCAAGCCTAGACTGGTGAGCCATATGTTCTTTTCAACGTTTGGAGGGGAGACTAGCGATAGTGTGCTCTTTAGCTAGGCCACACTAGCTACACCTGCTTGCATGGTTGGTTCTAATCATGCAGGCACTTGTAGCTAGTGTGGCCAGAGCTAGAGAGCACACTATTGCTATATATGAGATATTGTTTGGAAGAATTTATATATATATGAGATACTCGTTGTACTAAGGACAAGTATGTATCATCTCAAGAGAAAAATGATACTAGTGACTTTATTGGCTGGTCGTTGAAGATGGAACGTGCGTTCCCATCTAATTGTTTAATTTCTCGAACCTATTTGATGTACCCTATTCATTATTTTTCTGAGCTGTACACAAAAAAGACATATGTTCAATGAGAAAGCATCAGTTTGGAATATAGCTCATCTCTGGAGATTAAAACAAGAAGAAATTAAAATATGTTCTTGCCTTCACAACTTGTTTCCGCGAGATTCAACAACAATATCTACCACAAAATTACAATTCATTGGATACAAGAAATAATTAGATCACGAAAGCAGTAAATGAGAAAGATCATCATTTGCATGTGGCATTCAAAATTATAGCTGTATACATATCAATAAGTAAATCCTTGTGAATGTACAGCGAAAGAATATTAAGACCAATAAATACAAAAACTTAGTGCGTTGTTCATTCACATGAGAGCTCTATTCTATTATGTTTTCGCAAGTGCAGATATTGGACTGCATATCAGTGGCATCAACATTCATGCACACCAATCTTTAACTAGGGCCAGGTACATGTGTCAATAAATAGGGAAAATTGTACGCGTGATTGTTGGGAAGATAGCTGCGATCTTACTAAAGGATGGACTGCCGTCCGAAGCAAAACACGCGCGAAGAATATTACCGATGACTGAACCGAAGCCGTTGCGACCCGCACGATCGACAGGTATCATTGAAGGTGAAAAGAGGGCCCGGATAACGCTAGGGAAGCACTCAACTCAATACCACCAAGCAGAGAGCCGTGACAGAATGCCCAATGGCATGATTGTAAATATGACCTTGCTCCCCCTATAAATATAGAGGGAGACGGTCCTGTAA
>LAPY01000757.1:10730-24824 GCA_000970635.1 Eragrostis tef
CGCCACAGGACGCCGCAACGCCTCAAAAACATGGTGCTAAACAAAAGTTTTATCTGCTACTTCCAACCACACTCTGCTGGGTTCATACTGCAATTTAGTTTCGCTAAGGGCATTAGCAGTCACTGCAGTTAGCAGGCTTGAAGCTTTTAATCTGACATTTGTTTTATGTTTCTTTCTGACAGTTGCTGCAAGTGGAGGCAGCAAGCTAGAGGCAGCAACTGCATACCTTGCGAGAAAATCGTAAGTTTCTCAGATTTCCAGTTATCTAATCAAGAAAATGGTGTTGATTTGGGTATATATACATAGATCCTTTTACAATTCATCT
The DNA here is from genome assembly GCA_000970635.1 of Eragrostis tef. NCBI lineage: Eukaryota > Viridiplantae > Streptophyta > Magnoliopsida > Poales > Poaceae > Eragrostis > Eragrostis tef. The sequence goes on from LAPY01000757.1 coordinate 11,056, forward strand.
TATTGTTTAAAGTAGGGCCATTTGAAGTCAAGCATAAGTTTGTCTCGAATTTATGCATGAATAAATTGAATCCCATTTGTGTCATGCTGCTATGAGAACAACTTATTACTTAATACAGAAAAAAACCCCAGTAATTGCATTTTCCGCACACTATATCTTTTTTGTCAATATAAGTTTGCATGAGTGTCGTCTGCTCACTTTGTCAATACAAACTTGAACAATATGTCAAAGAGTTAGAAGACAAACCATTTCTTGAGTAAAAATACATTTTATTTGAAGTGGATATACACTACCATCATCGGTCATCCACACATATTGGATTTTGTGTTGTGTGTCTGGACTCATTATGACCAGTGGTATTTGAGAATAATGAGAACATTGGCAGTGTTGTACTGTATGCCTTCATGGATTCAGTTGTAATCTGCAATTTTCAGTTAGTCAGTGTCACTAAAGTAATAAGAACATAATTAGGAGTAGGTCTTATGTAGAAAAAGAAGAATTACCCTAGTTTAGGAGGTGCATTCTGCTCAGCATCAGTCTCCTGTGGTGGAGTGTTAAGTTCAATCTGAAGAGGAACATTGCCATTCTCGACAACTGCAAAGTTGTATGGAGTTGGTGAATCTCGGTTGACTTCACTTGCTGCCTCTTTCTCATAGAGCTGAGCAACGAAATAAATTGGAGTCAGTTATGTGATAGACATCCTGTGAAATATAAGCAATGATTTGTCATATACCTTCTTGTATAGATCAACATTTTCCTGGCGTATCTGATTGACCTTTTTGTATAGTTCCATGTTGTCTTGTTGGATGAGAGTTCCCTGCAAATCAGCCAGTACATAATCAGCTGCTGAAGTAGTATGACATACCTCATTTTTCAGAATAATAAACAGAATAATACATAACCTTTCGATTCAGTTCGTGAATTTCATCAATTAAGTGTTGGTCCTGAAAGCAGCAAACTTGATCCTCAGTTTATTCTTGAATGAGTTATTCTATCAGGAAAAATGATATGGTTATCGCGCTTACCTTTTTTGTCCGGATGCAACGTAAGCTCATTTCTAGCTGATTTTCAAGATTTTGAAGTTCCTTGACGCCCAATCCAGAAAGATCTTGTCCCATCAACTGCCTGCAGTCAATCAAACGTTTTCTGTTAACTTTACATTTTACCCTGATTTTTGTTTTAGTTTCAGCCTCTTACTATGCAATGTGCTAGTGTTGTGTTGGTTGGGACTAAAGTGAGGACAGACAAAAGTCCAAACAAACCACCAAGCAAAAGCTGAACTGTGGTGACAAACTGATAATATCACTGTTTTCTATTGCATGCACTCTCTTTGGAAGTAAATCTCAGATTAAATAAATGCTACCCCCTTGAAAGTTTCCAAATAAACCACCAAGCAAAAGCTGAACTGTGGTGACAAAACTGATAATATCACTATTTTCCATTGCTCTTCTTTGGAAGTAAATCAGAATACATGAATGCTACCCCCTCACATCCAAAGTCCATTTTGACGTCTCTATCATAGTACTTTGACCAACACTCTATATAAATATATGATTTCAAAATTCAAATAGTATGAAAAGATTCTTCATGATGAATCTAGTAACATCGACCTTACATAAAGAATCCACATGATCTTTTAGCAGTTAGGGATCAAAGTTAACAAGAGTTGACTTAGGTCAAACCAAAATGGACTTATAATTGAAACCCGAGGGAGTAAAGACTAAAGGTGCAGTTTTTGAATTATAAATGGCTCGGCACAGGAAATTCATAAACTTCTACTTATTTTGTTTATGAAAACTGATGTCCTCATAAGTCATAAGCTTATCCATTGGAGTTAGCATATATCAGTATGTCACCTTCGTAAACTTGGCCATTGTGTGATTATGCATCTTGGATACTAAATTCATTGTTATCTATTGTCTAACAACTTATGTACTGTGCACAAATAGTTGGAGGAGGTATACTTGTTACCTCACATTCCTTAACTTGCATCACCTATAGTTATGGAGATCTGTAACATGGTGTAGTTAATTTATAATTGTCTTGTTAGAACCTGACTATGATTTCGGTTGCACATTAATTAGGAATGAGTATTTCGGCATGCAGAATATTTCTTCTTCTATCTAATGTGTCTTTTAGATTTTTATATATTCTCAAGTCAAATAGGAGGAAGCTAAGAACTTGTGCTCATGCTCACAATTCCTTTAGTTTAATTCTATTTACATTTGCCTAATTTTCTGATTCATACTTCTCTGAAATTTGTAGGGTTTTCTAGCCATACCGGTGATTTTCTTGCAAGTTGTGCAGTTGTTGTCTCAAGCTTGCTGCCTCCCTTTGCCAGAACTATTGAATATGAAACACAATTAAGTTATGCCATCCAAGATTGCCAAATGGCAGCTTCGGTATAAAACATGTTGTACAGAAGCATAGCTGAGCTGTCAGCTGAACAAATTTTATATTCTTATACAAAATAACAAGACTAAATGAGATGACATGTCACCAGTTCAATCATGGATTTGCTCAGGATACAAAGTAATAACTTTTTCTTGTGTGTGGGTATTAGCGTGCCACCATTTCAGTCATTAAATTTGCACATAATTGAAAACGATAGGAAATAACTTTTTTAATATTGAGTTCGGTGTTGATGTATTGGCATGCTTTATAGTCTTCTATCCAATCTTATCTGACACAATTCTTAATGTATGAATTGAGCTAAAATAGCCTCACAGGATCATGTGCTAGGGTCTACGGGACAGGTCAAGATGGTGGTGATCTTGTAAGGACCAGTTTGATATGGAACTGGACGATTGTAAGTTATCTCAGCTTTTGTAGATTTGTTAAAGGTCTAAACGGGAAAAGATTCATGTGGCACTCATCTCATGATAGACTGAGGCATCTGTTTCATGCTCCTGGGTCAGTTCATTCGGGCTGTAAAGATTGCATGATTTGTCTTCCTCCAGATAAGAGTAAGTTTTCTATCTAAGAGGATCTTCCTGGATTGTTACCAATTTGTATCATTTCTCAACCTGTGAATAATACTGTTCATAGATTCCATTCATACACACCTGTGTATGCCATCAGGTGCTTGGTGGTTGAATTAATATTCACTGTTCATTTCAAATGTTTATTTTTTGGTTAAAGCATTTCCTTGTATCTGGTTTACACTCGTGGCAATAAATTTTTGTTATATGCAAGACCTTCCAGATCGGGGAGTGAAAATGTGCTATCATATGAATTAATGGCTTAATGCCGTTACTGGCTTTGCTTGATATTTTATCTTCTCTAAATGACGTTTGAGTTATTTGGATGTAGGCCAGAAGCTGTGGGCAACACCAGCTGACTTCCTGACATACTTAAACAAGGTTCGTCTCACACATGGAACCCTCAATTATTTTCATCCGGTGTATGTCTCAAGTGGAAGGCCTCAATTAGTTCGCATGAAACTTTCTATCCGGGCCTCCCTTTATATCCTATTTATTATTAATAATAAAGTTTACCAGCAATTATGAAGCCTTTGATTCAGAAGTTATGTTTGCAGGTTGTATGTCTGACGCTGGACAATGGGATTAGTTATTGTTCTCAAGAACTAAAAAGGAACCAAGGGCTGCTGTACTACCTTTGCAGGTCTGCGCAGGAAGGGCCCAGTTGTTCCGTCAAAGGCAGTTTGTGATTGGTTGCCTCTGTTGTATGATCATCACGTCTGTATACTCAGTATTCACGCTGAATTCGTTTTAGATAGTGAGCGGTTGTCTAACTGTAACACACAATACCTGGACTAAAAGCCTGTTTGGATGCAACAATTGGGCAGACGTTTGGATGCTAATTAGAAGGATTAAAGATTAACTAATTGGAAAACTAATTAGTTTTCTAATTAATTCACAAATTACCTAAAGATTATTCAATAATTAGTTTTCTAATTAGTTTATATTTAGTCCTCTTAATTGGCATCCAGACATCGGACTAACTGTTTCGAAAGGTTGGAAACATGCCTCAATGCAACTTGCATATATTGACATGACACTACACCAGTTAGCAGTTTCAGTGCTTAAATTATGGATATTGCAAATATATACCATGGACCTAAGTCGGCGAAGGTCCTTTTTTTGTTTGGTTTGCTGTCGAATGACATCTCGATATTGAAACAAAGAGCCAATTTGAGAAATAAATCCTCAAATTCAAAGCTTTCTCTACCACTTTGCTATTGCAGGCATTGCACGTTGAACTCAGTCTAAAAACAAGTTGGATTGTCTAGTGGATTAGATCGAGTTTGGGCTGTTTTCTCTTGGATTACTTGTCATCGAGCAAATTCAACTTTTCTATATGTAGCTAAATTAGTCAGGTATTCATACTGGCACCATGTACTGATATTACAGGTGTATATAACGACATATATAAATGTGTATCTTCAGGAGCTTTTTGGTGATATGATAGTCTGGCTAGCTATTACTCCGCTCCTGATCGCTTCTTTATTTTAAATCTCCCTTATGGTTCTTTTTTTGAACCGAACCCTTATGATTTTTTATCTATCAAGATACAACCTATTAGGTTGATTTCTTAAGCTCTGATCTAACAAATGAATTTTACGTATTGCTATTCATAAGGCCCTTTGGATGAAAGAAAGCAATGGAAAGTTTCTAGATCACATTCCTTGAATCCTTGAAAAATAATAGAGGAAGGAGACTTTGAAAACTTTTCTTTGCATCTATCTGTCCCTTTTTTTTAATGATGGTTGGCACCTATTTGTTTCATTACAATAAGTTTTCTGGTACTTGCTAAAAAAAGGTTTTCTGACACTTTGAATCCTTGTAGGATTGTAACGGTTCTATTTTTCACATTTTCAGAATCTTATGTTTTAAAAGGGATGTAAGACTTCTTCGTACCCAATAAAATGGAATATATGGAATATATTTTGAACCGTTTGAAATGATTTATGACAGTGGTTTTCCTGATCAACCACCTATTTAAGGCCCTTTTTGTTTTAGGTTTTCATTGTGAATTCTGGATTATAAAAGTAGAAGTTGAAACAAAAGGGTAGCTTTTGAGTTTGGATTCTATAATATAAAACAGAATCTAAAGCAGAATCTACAATCTGTTCAGGACCAGTTTTTACTGGATTGTGACATAGATAAAGTTGGATTGTGAAATCCAGACAAACAAACACCTCACATATTTTGTTCTTCAAATTCTAAAATCTCAGATTCTACAATCCACAATCCAAAAGCTGGATTGTAGAAGCTGAAACAAAAGGGGCCTAAGATTATTCACCGTTCCTCGCCTCTTGTATCGAACTAGAGAGTGAGTGGCCGCCTCCTAAAATGTCCCCAATCATCCCAATCCACCCAGACTCTCCCTCCTCCAATAAAACCATCTCCAATAAAATCATCATCCAATCATCCCAATCCTATTGTGGACGATTTTGTATAAAACCTAGCTACAACCTCGGGTGTACCATAACTCATCGTTGGGCACCACCACCAGGTGCCATGGGCCACATGAGCTGCGAGACTATGAGGACGCTATAGGTATTACCCCGGCACAAGGCGGGTTGGATGATGATTTCAAAAAGTAGATTGCCAAGGAGAAGGAGCTCAATGAGATGTGTGGCCTATCGACGAGGATGGCGGAGGAGGATGGAGGAGAAGAAAGAAGCCCTTAGGGATGAGATAAGAGGGAATGACGACACAGAAGGTGGGTGGCATGCATCACAGTAGAGGGGAAGTATGACAAAGTTATGGATTTGTGACAACAAGCCCATCCATATGCCTCATGTGTAGACCAATAAGGGCATCTATAATGGTTAATAAACAATTAAGTTTTTGTCACATTCCACAAAGACAACAATGTAGATAACTTATAAAATAGATTTCCTATTAAGTTGTATCTCATTAACTCCATATGATATCTAATGATTACATTGCAATGAGTGTTGTCTATATATTTACGTCATACCTTCTGCTAGACAGTGTATCTTGTATAGAAGTCGTTGCTTTATGAATTGATGCTCTCTCTCTCTCATTTATTTTCTGCGACGCGGGGATAAAAGGACTTGCATCACGCTTGTATACAGTGGCTACTTTCCATCGATGACACCAATGAGGACGTCATCACCTCCAAGGAAGGTGGCCTAGACGACCTCCATCAATGCAAGCACACTTGGCATAAATATCGTGCGCACATGAATTGCATGTATGTGTAGTGAATAGGAAGAATTCATAGTAGATGTATAGTACCATATTTGCTAATTCAAGTTGATTTGTAACACTATGATCTTTTAGTAGTATATATGTGTACTAATAGTAGTTTCGGCGTATGATTCCTAATTGTGGTGCAGAGTTGTGATGATAATTCCACATGACCATTTTAGGTATGTAAGGGTCAGGCTATAATGTTTGTTGTTCCAAACATAACACCTTGATATTAACCATTTTATATGAAGCTAGTGCTTTGTGCCTGCCCACATGGCCTAACCAATAAGTGGGCTTTATAAGCATGGTGTTTATGTAATATCTACCAGAGCACCAATCCTTGGTGCGTGTGGATGTGGATAGGCCTACAACATTACTATGATACCAAGGCGTGAAATTTAAGGTATCCACTTGCTATGTTTGTTGTGTGCGGACGCCATCGAAGTGTCACCATGGTAAGAGAGTTGACTATAACACCCAACTCGTTAGCAGCTTGTTCACCTCTGAAGTCCAATCATGGTGTGGAGGTGTCAGAAGGGAAAATTGCAAAAAGTCACTTACATCTCAAGAGGGTTTCATATAGCTATCTACAAAAAAATTGTTTCAATCTCCACATAAAGTGTTTTTGAGTTTTCATATACCCCCTGATAGCTTTGATTGGGCGATGTTCGCTCTTGTGTGTTCCTCAATACGACCCTGGATGGTCTATCATAATTCGCTAATCTTCAATTTTGTTTGATAACATAGATGTAAGAACATATAGGTTTTATTTTCTTTATTGTGTTCATAGCGTTGCTTCTAGGGTTTAATAACATTTACTATAGTATGGAAAATTTTGGTTGTGTGACAGATTAGATGATAATTGCTATATTGCGGTCAAGCCTCCGAAATAACAATAAGGGCAAGAAAAGAGGCATGTCATCCAATCAAACTAAGGGGAGGGGGTAATGAAAACACATAGAATTAGCAGGGTTGGAAATTTTTCTTCCAAATGGAAAACGAAAACCCCCTAACACAAATGTAAGTGAGGTTTTGCATTTTTTCCTTGTTGGAATAGCTCCATATGGTTTGTTTGGTGTGTGGGGGTCATTATATACAATCCTTGTTATCCTAATTAGAGCATATTCAAGTTAACCTTTTTACAAGAAGCAACGATAAAAGTCCGAGAGGTCGTGTGTATGTGAATGCGCATGCCCACACTTCAAAGGGGATGAGTAGTCAGCAAAATTTGAATGTGCAGGGTGTTACACTAACGTTGTCCATAAGCTAAGCAAGCAAGATCAATTGCCATTGAGAATAGCATAAAAGATCATTTGATCTCCATGATACGTCTAGTGGTTGTTGGTCTTTCTAACACTTGTTATCTCAATGAACAAAATTCGATTTAAATTTGTGTGATTTAATATTGTTGCATGTATTGTTGTGTTATTTTGCAAGTTACAAGAAAAAATTATACTGTTTTGGCATTTTGGATCACTGGTTTGATACCTAGGTGTGACCTATGGTGATATATGGGACACCGGTTGGGTTAACTAGGGATGGCTTTTGGTGGCCTGGTGGTCTCCCTATATATATATCTTTTGTTTTTTTATTGATTTGTTTTCAACCGTCTGGAACTATTCATGTCTCACACCTGGAATGTCAGCGTCACAAATGGCTAATGATTAATTATACAACTATTCCACATCCGTGACCTCCATAAGGCACCTCACAGAGGACGAGATAACATATTTACATGCAATAATGAACGAAAGATGACAAGAAGTAAGTAGCGTGTGAATGAATGACTTACTGTGCTTTGTATAGCTAGGGCGCGTTTGGTGCGGCCCATTAGACCCCTCTAAATTTTAGCATTAAAGAGAATTTTATTATTTAAGAGTACTAAATAAAGTCTAATAACAAAACCTTTTTAAAGATGGGTACATCTTTGCGAGACGAATCTAATGAGCCTAATTAATCTATGTTTTGCTACAGTGATGCTACAATAATGCTACAGTAACTATCGTCTAATCACGGGTTAACTACCCTCATTAGATTCGTCTCGCGATTTAGACCGAGGGTTCTGCAGTTAGTTTTGTAATTAAACTTTGTTTATTAGATTCGTCTCGCGATTTAGACCGAGGGTTCTGAAGTTAGTTTTGTAATTAAACTTTGTTTAAAACAAGATTTTTTGTTTAGACTCCTCTAAATTTTAGAGGAAGGACGCCGAGCGCGCCACTAATTGTAGATTTGTCTGCCCAACAGGTAAGTAATTTATTATTAAAGAATTTCAGGTGTACATATACAGGGATCAAAAGTTTGACCACTATCAGATTTATACCGGCCTGGCCGTTATATAAGTATCGTTTGAGCAGTTTGGAATTTAAGGTTCCTAAGCAAATACTCTATTTGTCAGTGCTCGTGCAATATGAGAGCATTTGTTAAGCAAATGGAGATGAATAATCGTACCTAATAAGTGAAAAGAGAATATATATATATATATATATGTGACATTGTACTTATTAGCGCCGATTTGCATGATTTCTGATTGATTATATTTTGTTTGTTATCTCGGCATCATATGTATGCAATTAATTTGTTTTCTTTCAAGAATAAACTTGTCATTTTCCTAGTTAGAATCAACTGGCTGATTATTCATCAATTTTGGACGGCGCTATTTTGTCAATAGATATAAAACGTGACTGTGTTAACCTGCTGGTTACCAGTTCCAAGGTAAATCTAGTATGCATCTCTCTATCTGTTTTATTTACAACATTGGTTATAGACATGATTTTGGAGAAGTTTACTTCAAAACAGAAATGATGCAGGCTCACTCTGACCATCACCCTGTTCGTCTGGCTGCTTTGCAGCAGCTGTTTTGCAGCAGCTACAGTGTTTCAGTTATTTCTTATGCATGCGCTACAGTGTTTCTGCAGCAGCTACAGTGTTCGCAGTTATTTTTCTGCAGCTGCAGCCTGCCGAACAGCCTGCATTTCATCACCTCCAGCACTTTTACAACTTTAGTCTTGCTATTTACGCATGGAGTAATATAAGTCTATTTCAGCTGATTCTGGATGAATGTATATTTCCCAGCCCTAACTGATAGTTCCACTTAGTACATCTTCTAAGATATAACTTTATTTAATCAAACTACCAAACTTCGCTTAAGATGTATTATATTAATTAGTAGATAGTACATACCTTATCTTATAGTTTTATTTGCAGAAAGAGATGATACGAGTTTCACTATGGGTAGACATGAAATCGTTTTTCGATATAGATGCATATGGATGGTGCTGGGCAAAGTCCTTTGAAATATTAATTTACTGACAGCTCAGTCTTTCAGATCTGGCCACAATGTTATTGGCAGTATTATAGCATGATATATCTAGCATGCAGTTCACAACACTTTCGATGCTTAAATCATTGAATTCTAAGGTGCTCAATAATCAGCAGAACGTGAATATGGTGTTGTTCTATGAAAAAAGCAAGATGCAATATTTTTCCACGGATCCAACACATACTCAGTTGTAAATGCATACCTTAAGCTCTGAATTGGGGTTTGCCACTTGCTGTTGCTCGTCCTTCATTCTACCGTATCGATCAATCACTTGCTTCATGCTGCACAAGACAGTGCCATAACGTTAGATTATTGTGCGTAAGCTATCTCAAACTATTAATAGTAATAACAATATTCTGTTCAAAATTTTATAGAACTTGTCCGTGTCAGCTGACACCGATGGTAACACATAGCTTCTATAGACAAAGCCAACATTATTCAGTGTATGTAGATTGGGCTGTAAATAGTTGCCCCTTAGGGTAACCTCGGACCCTCTTTAGTTCATTTGTTTGAACTAAAGAGGGTCCGAGGTTACCCTTAGGGTCACTAATTTGCACCCCTACATGTAGACAAATCGTCCAATTTGTAAAATATTTGTACTTTGAAACAAGAAAGTGCGACTATTTCAACATTTAGAACAAGAACACCTAAAACTTTGCACATATCTGCCACACATCTCATGTTAAAATGTTGAATGTTCTCATAGATCATTTGCATGTAATATAGTTGAATATCACAACATCAGAAAAACTGTAGTAGGCAAGAAAATATGTGAGACTAAATAAAAAAGCAGTATGTATAACTCACTGAGTTTTTTCTTTTAAAAAAGTTACTCAAAACCTCATATGTATACTAACAACCTACTCCCTCTGTCCTTAAACAGATGTCGTTGTTGACTTTTAGACATCACGTTTGATCGTTCGTCTTATTCAAAAATTTTGTGTAAATATTAAAACAAAATGCCATAATTAAAACATATTCAATGATAAAACAAGTAAATAAAATTTGCTCAAAAAATTTAAATAAGATGAGCGGTCAAACATAATGTCTAAAAGTCAAAAATGACATCTATTTTGAGACGGAGGAAGTAGATGTGTAAGCATAGCCATCGCAATGCGCTTACCAACCATTTGCCTACCCACAACCTTCTACTGTGTGCGGGTGCCAACATCCCCGATAACTATGCTCTCTCCCTATGCACTATCGCTATTCACTTATATCGAGTGCCAGCATGGCCAAATGTTTTGTTTTGTACTAACAAAGCAATTGGACATGTTCTTTCAACATGCCATCTTAGTTACTATTTCTCATAATCTATGGTCGTGCTAGATCTCAGTCAATCCTCACCTCCCACTCCGCTAGCAGATACTCAAATGACCTAGATCTATATGACCTAACCCACCACACGACTACCGAAGACCTAACCATTTCAAATAAAGAAGAAGCAATTACTTAAATTTCACGCATGAACCTAGATCTAGTATGTCTCTCTCTATATAAACACCATTAACTTCAAAGTCTAATACAAATTTTCATCTAGACAATCTAGATCTATATGCCAACATCGTGTATATTCTCCATCTTATCATATATCAGAATCTGTTTCTTCTATTTCACCTACCATAAGCTCTAAAATACTCTTACACACAACAACCGCACCTAGCCGGTGCCTTTGCGACCCATCGGCTATTTCGTAAATGCCTCAAAGTTCAACCATACATAGTCGTCGCCTCCTCAAATTTTTAGTTTCTCAATTTTTATAGCTAATTGGATTGAAACCTTGATTTCATCTTTCCACAAGAGATCGAACCCTTCTAAGGTTGGGTGAACCCCGACCTTAATATTCGCCTTCTATCATTGGCGGGGACGGTCGGAGCAATAAATAGCATTAGAATAAATCCAAAGGCAATGAATTGTAATGATTTTTCAAAACTTTACTAGAGAGATGTATACCAAATCCAATAAACGAGAACACAAAAGGCGGTGAACCAAGGGGGGGGGGGGGCTCAGTTGACTCATTTCGATTCAAGTTTTCAAGAATGAATAGACAAGTTTTCCAGATTAATTAAGGAAACTTCACCAGCAAAAAAAAAGAAGAAATTCGAATGTCAAAATTCGCACGACGTGAAGATGAATATTCTGATGGACAAACACCAACAAATACGGGCAAACAAAAAGTTATGCATGAATTCCATGGAATGAGTTACTACCTGGTGCTGGCGTACTCGTAGAGGCGGCCAGTACTGGAGAAGATGACGAGTCCAACCTCGGCGTCGCAGAGGATGGCAAGTTCCCTGGCCTTCTTGAAGATCCCGTTCCTCCGCTTGGAGAACGTCACCTGCCGGCTCGTGGAGTTGTCGATCCGCCGGATCACTATCTTGCCCCGCCCCATCCTGATGCTCTGGCCGGCCGGCCTTGCACTCGTACACACGCAGGCTAGGCACGTAGGGCGGTAATAGAGAGAGAAAGAGAGCTGGGGATCCGGCAGGAGCTCTGAAAGGTGAAGGCTCCCAGCTAGTTTCCCAGATAGGCGAATTATTGGGAGGGGTAGAGAGGAAGAAGACGGGAGAGGGATGAGTCTTTTCTTGGCGGCTTTGCAACTTGTCTTTCCTTTAGTTGCGTTTCTTCCTTTATTTAGCAAAGAAATCAAGGATGCGATTTCTCTCCCGATTGGCTGGGGTCGCCAGACGGGTTAATTTATTGGAAATGCTAAATTAATGGTGGTAACCTGAGGTCTTGGTACCTTCTGGAAAGAGACGATTACCTGAATTTGGTTGCCCGCACAAAGTTAAAGCAACGACATTTCCAAATATATTATGCTGTGCCTAGACGTCACCACGGCATCTACACGTGTCTCAAATTACACACTTCGTACCTTGTATCTTTCTCACCAACACAAGTTGTTGCGGCGCTGCGGCTGCAGCAATTAAAACAACAGCCGATCTGAGCTCACTCTAAATTATGTCCAACCTTAACTTTTGGTCTGTGTAAACTGTTTGTACCTCATGTAAAATTGAATGAAAAATCCTTCCATGTGCCATATATTTATATCGTATACGTACATGGCTCACCATTGTAGTAGTATACAAGCCTTTATTCGACCCAGGATATAAGCACATGTTGTGTCATGTATTGGACGCGTAAATTGTACTACTATATATGATCTAGATTGCATTGATTGGTACAACGTTAACAAACAAGTTTAAATTGTATACGAGTATGGGGAGATAAAACACTAACCAAAACAATTAGAGTAACACACGAATTTAGAGTGATCTCCCCTGGCCGTACTTGATATCAAAACATGGCTTGTTTTTGCTGGCTCGTCATTTAACCTTTTTTTCTGAGACTGGCGCGTTTGAGTGAATGTAAACTGTGAGTGCACTTGCGGGGTATCTTTAAGGGCTTCACAACCCCTACTTGTAAGCTATTATTATTCTTATGAAATTATATACAATTGATCACCTACGTATTAGAAAAAAATCACACAATCCATGCAGTTTTATTGTACAAATTCTAAAATTAGTATTGCAACTTGTCTGTGTACCACACTCTTTAGTTTTTTTGGTTATAATGGATAAATTTGTTCCAAGTTTTAGGGATGACGTAGTAAAATAATTTTCATATTAGGTTGTTTGTGTGATCATTTTCAGTCAGATTTATTTAGCTCTGACTATATGCTATTTTCTAATGGTAGACCAATAGATGGTTGGACATAATATGAAAATGCATTCTCAGTTATCACAGACCCTATCTATTGTTACAATTATTTAAAATAATGATTGAATCTATATGCCTTGCTTTTGCTTGCCATAATTATTATGTAAGTCACTAATAGTTGTAAAATCTAACATCGATAGTTCCATATTGCGCTTTGCTTTGGATGCATATAGAAGAATGTTATTAATCGTAGTGACCACATATATGATTTTGTACAACTATCATCAATATTATTAGCAGCATGACGTTGTGATTGTAATGCAATTTAGATCTATTCGATAGCACACAAACAACACATTGAGGATTACTAGCACTGATAACAGGGTTAACACCTAGATTAATGTACAATAAGTTATGTTATCATGTTTGTACATCTACATTAAATAGCCATGCATGAAGTCAGGCCACTGGTCTTGTCAGACTTCTTTGTCTCTCCATCTGTTTAAAACTTAATTAGTGAGGCCATGTACCTCGTCATCTCTATGAACACTGGCGGAGCCTGAGTCAGCAGTGGGAGAGGGGGGGGGGGGGGGGGGGGTGCCCGC
>LAPY01000757.1:52098-71995 GCA_000970635.1 Eragrostis tef
CGGGGTTCCCGGCGGCGCCGGACATGTCCATCAGCGGGGGGAGGTGACACGTGCCCATGTCGACCATCTCCCCGGCGCCTTTCTTGGCTGGCGCCAATCCCACGAGGCTCTTCTTGAACACCCTGCACAGCACCCACTCGTTCTGCCACAGACAAACAAACACGGCACAAATTAAGACGCGATCGATCGATCGGTGCGAGTTAAGCAATAGATCGACATGCTAATTCTGGAAGATCCTCCATAAAGAAGAAGAAAAAGAAATCCCAACCTTGGAAGCGATCTTGGGGACGCCGTTGTGCCTGCCGTGGAGGCGGTACTCGTGCATGACCCAGCCGGACTTCTCCCCCTTGGGCGCCCTCCCCGTGTAGAAGACGAGCGTCTTCTTGGACCCGACGAGCGCCTTGCCCCTGAAGATGTCCTTGTCCTTGCCCGTGGCCTTCCAGTACCCGGCCTCCGTGGCCCTGTTCGTCCTCAGCCCCGTCGGGTACTTGCGGTCCTTGAGGCAGAAGAAGTACCACTCCTTCTCCCCCATCTTCGCCAGCGCTGCGCAAGGAAGGACACACGATCAGTTCCTGCGTGAATGAATAACGTTCGTTTGGTGTGGAGATCGACTGGGTGGAAGGTGCTTACATGGCAGGTCCCAGGGCTCGGTCTTGTTGAGGTCGGCCTCGCTGACGGCGAGCGCGGTGAAGCGCGCGTCGGCGACCTTGCGGGCGAGGTAGTGGGTGATGAGCTCCTCGTCCGTCGGGTGGAAGCGGAAGCCCGGCGGCAGGTCCATGGGCTGGTGCAAGTCCTGCTGCTGCTCCATTGCCAGTTTTCTTTCACCTCCTACTCGCTACACAGCAGAGCTCTCTGCTGTTGTGCCAACTGCAACTGCTGCCCTGAAACATTTATACACAGAAGAGATACGCCTAAATTAAGACATGGCTCCAGATCTTTCAGAGGAAGAAGGAATCAAAGAAAACTGCTCGTATACTAGTAAGACACATCGACTGCCCCTCTGGAACCGAACAAATCAGCAAAGATTTAAAAATTAGTGAAAAAAGTACATGGCGGGACAAGCGGAGCTAACAAATTCACATATGAAATTCGATAGGTGCAACAAGAATTATTCAGCGGATTTGAACACTGAGGATGTTCCAAGGGCCCAAGAAAAAAGAAAAGGAAATTGAAGTGGCAACAAGCTGATTACCTCTTAGAGCAGGTATGGATTAGATGTGCGAGAGAAGGGGGAAGTGATGGATCAAGGGAAAGGGGGAGGTGGTGGCCAGGTTTAAATACTGAAACGGCATGGCGTCCTTTTAGTAGAAAGAGACGTGGCGCGAAAGAACTCCCAGGGAGATGACCTGATGGTTCTACAGCTGCTGTTTCCTTGACCAATTAACTTTCTTCTTCACAGCTAAATGATTCGTTGCACCAATAAAGCAAATAAGATTAAAGTGTTGTAGCCTAAAGTTTCTGAATTCCATTTTGTAAAGAAAAAAAAACTTTGTGAATTTCATGGTTCTCTGCACTCTGTTGAATGAGACAGCGAAAATTATCCCAACCAAATGCATCATCTAGGCCATCTTTTGCATTTGTGAGCACATCATATTATCATTAGCCCCGTACCAGAGAAAGCAGCCAAACTAGTCACTTCTTTCTGCATCCTCGGAAGATAGTTGATTGCACTATTAATCAGACCAGATTCTGTGACAGTACTTCTAAGTCTAAACGCGGCCGGTGTTATATTATTAGCTTGATGTCAAGAATTGCTTGCCGTTTGACACATCCAATTAATAAAGTTTGGCCTACCGACGCAAAAGGATGGAGGAGGCCAGCTTGATCTCCCAAAGGAGCCAATCCATCGGTGCCAAGCATGATGAACCCTAGCTCAGGGACAGCACACCGATCACAGGTCGATAAGGAGTGGTCGGTCACGACATCCTACATGCAAATGTGTCCAAAGCGATCAAGAATCCAATCCGGTTATACGCTCGTCCGTTTCTTAAAGACCATCTCTGCAGAAGTGCAGAGCCATCTGGCAACAAAAGGATCAAGTTGGAACTGTGGGGGCTTAAATGGATATACGTACAAAATTGCACCAATAAAGCAATAAGATTAAAGTGTTTTAGCCTGAAGTTTCTGAATTCCATTTTCTAAAGAAATAAAGCTTTCTGAATTTCATGGTTCTCTCCACTCTGCTGAATGAGACATAGAGAAAATTATCCCAACCAAATGCATCATCTAGGCCATCTTTTGGATTTGTGAGCACATCATTATCATTAGCCCCGTACCGGAGAAAGCGGCCAAACTAATCACTTCTTTCTGCATCCTCAGAAGATAGTTGATTGCACTGTTACTCAGACCAGATTCTGTGATAGTACTTCCAAGTCTAAACGCGGTGTTATATTATTAGCTTGGTGTCAAGAATTGCTTGCCGTTTGACACATCCAATTAATAAAGTTTGGCCTACCGACGCAAAAGGATGGAGGAGGCCAGCTTGATCTCCCAAAGGAGCCAATCCATCGGTGCCAAGCATGATGAACCCTAGCTCAGGGACAGCACACCGATCACAGGTCGATAAGGAGTGGTCGGTCACGACATCCTACATGCAAATGTGTCCAAAGCGATCAAGAATCCAATCCGGTTATACGCTCGTCCGTTTCTTAAAGACCATCTCTGCAGAAGTGCAGAGCCATCTGGCAACAAAGGATCAACTTGGAACTGTGGGGGCTTAAATGGATATACGTACAAAACAGGGCTACTGTACATTATTCCTTGTGGGCGTCCATTGCAGAATTTAGATTTGGACATCTACGCGATAAATGTATTATTTGTCGCGTGTTGAGGATATATTGTAAGTCGACCAGTTTTGTGGTAGTAGTATTGAATGAAGAAAAGTGCATAACGATTGGGGTGTGCTGATTGATGAGTAATGTGATTTGAGGTAGGCCCCGCCAATGTACACATATAGAAAGTGAAATATTGATCGTTTCTTTTGAAAAGAAAAACTCAAGCATCAGATGCTGGATTACCCCGTTCAAACCAGGTCCGAAGCATCGATCGCCGTTTTAAAATCCTGGGGAGAACTCTGCTATCGTTCGACAGCTCAAGTGATTCAGAACTTGGCGGGGAATGCAGAAAAAGACCAGGTATTGCCACGGCAGTGATTCAGAAAGTTAGAGCCGTATCTGTCTAGAAATGGAAGGAGCCCGTTGGAACCACTCCACTCGTATCGTTTGTCTCCGATTAACTTTGTGCTCTCATGTAGTAGTAGTGTGTTTTTTTTTTTTTGCGAATTTCTCATTTGACTCGTATGTAGGTAGTACGTTTGTGCGAGAATTGGAAAGAAAATCTCCGATGAAGTGGATCCAACAATCAGAATGATTGACTGGTGACATGTCGACGACACACACATATCATCAGCGCAATCTACATCTCTAGAGGTTGCCCCCTTGTATGTTGGCACGGGCTTCCGTCCTTGTCAAATCATGAGCGGAGACAAAACGGCCCCTTTCGTGCATGGTCATGTGCCGCTGGAACGATCCGCTTCACAACAGTACTCGCTAGTATAGGCTTAGTAGCAGCCGCCACTGAGCTAGACGCGACGTTGGCTCGATCGACTCGCTAGCCGTGGCTTTCAAGCTCTAATCATTGCACGGCCACGGATGTGAAGAGTTAGCCTATCACGTGTGGGCACTCGTTAATATATCGTGAGCTTAATTCATCTGCGATCTTATGCAGAAAGCTACGCGTGATCTTTCGATTATAAGCGACGGATATTCCAAGGATATTCCTGGTTTTGGGCAGCTTAATGGGTTTACATGCATTCAGACATGTGTTTACAGTTTGCTGATCTGATTCTGATCACGTGTGGCAATCTGGTTCTCCTGTCTGTAAGTGCAGGAGTATCTGCAGGTTCGCACACAGGAGACAGCCAGGCTCTCGCTCAACCTCGCCGCGCACGGCGCCAGCCACGCCACGCGAGCGCCAACAGCTAGCTCACCCCGCACGCAAGACACCAAAGCCCGCACCGCGCGCGGGCGGGCACGCTCCAGCTGCGTGCTCTGCGCTACGCTAGCCGCACCGGTGCCGCGGCCGCGGTGAGAGACACACCGCCGTGTCGCCATCCAGCTGGAGAAACGCGCTGGTGGGTGCGCGCCTCCGAAACGGGCAAGTCAAAGCAGAGCGAGACAAGCCCGGGCACGCGACGGCTTTCCGTTCGCGGCGGGGGCGCCCCCTCCCGGAAGGGGCGCGAGGCGAGCACGACGGCGACGGACGCGTGTCGCGCGGCCGCCGCGGCCAAGGAAGCTAGGAGGAGTCCGCCCGTGCGGGCGAGGCGATCGGCGCGCACGCATACACCGCGACCCGGCGGGCCATTCCCTTTCGGGCACGTACGCACGCTTCGGCTGTCGAGATAAACCGTGGCGAGAGGCCGGCGAACGTGACCGAGCAGATAGGCTCGTTTCCGATCGCGCCGCCGTGATCCAACCTGGCACCCTTCCATGAATGGAACGCCCCGATTAAACAACGTTATCGTCTCCCATCCCACTGCTCGTTGAACTTGGATCGTGTCACGCCGAGCCGCCATGTGTGCCGCGCCTCCGGCTCCGCCCTCCGCGCCGCTATATGATATTGTTGAATGTTGAGTGGAGGAAGGAAGACGAGTCGTGCGCATTTCCGCCCCCTTGACATCTGCAGAGCCACACCACACGTGTGCAGCTCGGAAGCGCTGCTCGTGATTTTGTGATGTCGACTCGTGCTGGAGGTACTAGCTTGCTGATTGGCACTGACGCCACGGATGAGGGTTGATGTGTGCTCCGGATTATACTATGCAGTAGTACAAGTGTATATGTGGTTACCACGCCAAGTGTACCCGTTCAACTGCCCTTTTGTGGTATGTCTCTCGAATCACCCACTCGGTGGACCTTTCTCCCTACAAAACGCATAAAAACAGGCACCTATCGTACTCTACATTTCTTTACCATAAAAACAGGCACTTATCTTTTCTGTTCATTTTTTTAACAAAATAAATAAATAAAAGGAGCGCTTTACCTGTTCATGTCTGCAATTCTTGACTCGATTGCTTTTTCGAATCTTCACGTCTCTCGTCCTGTCGCGAGGGCGCACGGCAAATCATCCGGTACTTTGGCCCATCCGGATGGACCAAACCTCCTAGCCGGAAAACGATGGGCAGCATTCATCAAGCTCTTAAGCATATCGTAGTTGAAGTGCCAGCGTCTTTTCCCACCATTTCTGGAACCTTTCCCTCGCGGAAACACATCGAACCAGTAGGTGCCTGATAAATTCAAGGTGAAGGGACTAGGGAATCGTTTTACGGAAATGATTAGGATGCTAATGTTAGGCTGTTACCAACTAATAGCAGGAAGCAGAAAGAAAGCATCTTACTTGGTTTTCTCCATGCTTCCCTGAATCCCTACCCAGATCATAGAACGTCTTTTTACCTTAACCGTAGTATATGCTCTTTGCTCAACATATATCCACTTATTATGCATGACAGCACAATGTGCGTTAGCTCAGTAGACAAGTGGCCACCCATCATACGTGCCACCACAGCGCCTCAAAGAAACTGAAAAATGCGCTCACTGTTCATAATCTAATGCTGGTCAAATAGGGATCTGCAAGATCTATGGGGTTGCAGACACAAAGGGATCATTGACCAAAATATGCTGGTGTGGCGTTTCCTTTATGCTGAGCTGCTTACTCCCCTCCTTCCACTGGCCAGCTCAACGATTTCTGCGTGGTTGGGACGAGCTCTGCAGGAATTGACCTCTTCAGATAGCATCAACGAATAGAACGAAACCTTATGACAACTCGCAGCTGGTCAAAGATGATAAATAATTGAAATGCCAGACAGATTTCTTCGGTATCGGTTTCAAGTCGCTGATGCGGTGGCACACTGCAAGGGAAGTTCAGAACCTTAGTTTAATAATATACACAAATGTAGATGAACATGCTCGCGAATAATATTCAATGTAACTGTTCATTTGTCAAAAAGAGAACGTTAATACAGATGGTCAGACACAAGAATCCCAACTACTTCAGATTTGCAGTGCTCATCACTACCGTCATGCCCATGGACTGTTTGGGCCGGTTCTATATAGATTACTACTGCTTTCTGGTACTGGAGCACAAAGCCTGCAGCTATTGCGGATAATGCAGCTCATATCAGCAGAGAGTAACTGAAAGTAAAGTAATATCTTCAGAAGAACAACGAAACAGACGTGATAATAAAAAGGCAACAAGAAACATGACATACATACGTTATTTCTGTAGTATCTTTGTCTTACGTCGTTCTACAAACAGTCATTGTCTCACCTCCTGCATGTTGGCCTTCGTACTAAAATATTCCTGTTCTCATAGTGAAAATAATTTTTTCCCCAACAACATGTTGAACATAATGCTAGATAAATTATGTCATCATAGAACAACAAAGGAAAATGAAATACTCCTATGAACTTTCACCTACCTCACACCCAGCATTTTCTGACGTCGAAAATTTCTTTTGCCCTCCTGAGTCACTACCTCACACCGAGTATGTTCAGCCCAATGGGTTAAACACTTAAACAGATGCCACGTATGGGCACATCAAGAAATAAATGTTCTCCGTGCGTCATCTGAAGATAGCAGCAGCATCCAAGTAACAGAAAGCAATTCTGACACTAACTAAAAGAAGCAAATTATATCCGTGGTAGGTTATGAACAAAGACACAATAGTTATGCAATCTAAGATTTCGTCATTACCTGCAAATAACTTCATCGCGTCGTTATGAACTAGGCAGAAAGTTTCTGAACTGCATGCCTGCTCACCGGAAAGTAATTGGATGAAAGCAAAATAATACCTGCTCTTGTTCATAACTGATTCATTTCCTGTGTTTTAGACGAAGAGGATATTTGACATTGAGTTCATACAAACATGGCCCCACCAAATGTAAAGCGCTTGCAAAACTGTGGCATGCAGTTTGAAATGCCATGTACTCATGAGCTAATGAAGTGACACCTCAGGTAAAATTGAATAGCAAAACAACATAAAAGTTACTCAAGACTCAAGAGAAAGGATGTTTGTCTTTTATGGTTCAACACGAATACAATATTTAGCATGTTCATTTGATGTTCAAAATGATTTTGATCTTGAACGCCAAGGATGACAAACACTACAATAGTGAACAATGCAACAAGGAACTAAAAAAACTGACATCAATTGATATAACCAGCTGTCAAAAATCATAGAATCAAGTATGTACAGAGCATAGTAATACAGACTTGAATGATGTCTCAAAACATTCGATGAGATGTGCATTCAAAGCCAAATCAAAACCTCTTTGGTGTGAGAGAATTTGAAAACCTTTTATTGCTCAGATCATGAAAGGAATTCATATGCTCAGAGCAATAATTGAATGCTTCAATTCCTGGACCAATTTCCACTCTTTCCCCCAGACTTGTGCTGGAGGCAAACATCTGTAATACAAATGTCCTTTGAAGCAGCTTTGCACATGTCATAAATTGTGAGGCCAGCAATGGCTACTGCAGTCATTGCTTCCATCTCAACCCCTGTCCTTCCACTGGTTGTGGCTTCCCCTTCTATCACGACACTAGAATCCTCCTCGTTGAGAGTAAGATCAACACGGACATGGGAAAGATTAATGTTGTGGCACATGGGAATGAGGTTGCTAGTTTGCTTTGCACCAGTAATCCCAGCAATCTTTGCAACAGTGAGGACATCTCCTTTCGCGATTTGGTTTGATGCCACCAAATCAAACACCTTTTGGCCTAGCAAGACCTTGCAGCTCGCTATAGCAACTCTCTTGCTGTCTTGTTTATGTGAGACATCAACCATCTTCGCCAGCCCGCCGCTATCAATATGAGTAAGCGCTGGTTGTGAATCCTCAGCTCTGTAAGTGGGCCGGGCTGGTTGCTGGGAAGGACTTGAACCTAAAGGACTGGGTGAAGGAGATTCGCCAAATATTGATTCCATTTCCTATGATTCAAAAATTCAAGAGGTCATTAGCAATCTCATTACAGTGAATGCCCAAAAAATTTATTAAAGCACACTTTTATGAAGTCAATGAACAAGACAAAGTTAGAAACCAATATTTACCTTTTCTAGGTACTGCCTAAATTTTGGTGATTCTGCAGAATGCTAGATTCAACCAACTTAAAGATCACAACTGGCAATATCAAACTCAACAAACTAGGAAGTAAACATGGCAAGTCTAGCGTCATTAAGTATACATGTCAATTAGCCAACTCAAGTGCATCAGGATATATTCTCACTATTTCAGTGGCAGTGCTGTAAACATGAAGAACTCATGCGTTTGTTATTTAGTCCAGGCATTGTAATATCATATGGGTAGCATCAAATTTATAAGAAATTTGTAATTTCAGGTAATGGTTCAAATTTCAACTCATATTATACTTGCTGTCATATGACTGCAACCATAGAGCATGCAATCTGACTGTACTCCGTATCCAATTTCGTTAAATCCAAATAGAATGTGCCAATATTATACATATCATGCCCAGTACTCTGTCTTATGTAAGGTATGTAGATAACAGAGCAAATAATAGAAGACAAAGACAATACCGAAAACGAATATCCAAAGGCCAAACCTTATTTAATTCTGCTATAGTATCTGGAGGAACCTCAGTTGACAAGCATCTCCAACCATTAGATCTTGCAATTCGTGGGAGAATAGAGCGGAAGATGGACATTGTATGCACACAAAACGTTTAGGCTCCTGCAGCAATGAACAAGTGCCACAGAGAAATTTTAGGACATGCTTGCATTCTTCATACACAGAAATTCCAAGTGGAATGATAGGACATGAAAACAGCCCACTCATCATAACACTATTTTTCTTTCAAACGGTCTAGCACTAGCACATCCGTTTTCATTTTCAATTTGACTGAATCTCTGTCAGGACAGTGCCAAGCACGGATCCGTTTGAAACAACACGAGGATTTCCAACCTAAACTGAGTCATATTGCCATTCGAATAGAACAATTACCGAGACAGAAAACAAGAACTTACCCACGAGTGGTTTTCCAGGTGCTGCCGATGCTGTAACTACTACGTAGAGCGTGAGCAACTCAAATATCGAATCGCTTGTGGAGATTTAGGTTCAAGCGGCCCGCAAGGCGATTTATGCCGCTCCCCCTTCCACTGAGCCCTGGCCGGGGATCGGCCCCACGCAACGAAGCGGAGCCTTGGGACGGCAGGCGGCGGGTGGGCGGATCGGCAAGAGGGCGCAGGCGAGGTGCGGCCGGCCGGTCGGCGAGTCGTCACAGTGCGTGCCTGAGGACGAGACGGATAGATGGGGACTAGAGGGGCGGGGACTAGAAAGGCCGGTCAAAGGCCAGTGGGAGCTTCAAGGGACCGGCCCATAGTATGTGCAGCCCATGATTACTACTGGACTCGGTTGAGGTGCTGGGCTGGAAAAGGGCCCAAGAGATCACATTCACAAATTTTCGTTCAACAATTACCACATCTGCCATACATAATTTGAGTCGTCCTTATACAGTTCAAGGACAGTTACAGTAGATCGAGCGAAGCCAGAGAGCAAACAAAAGCATAACCGGGAAAGAAGGCACACAAGAAAAACAGCTGCGTGCGTGCACTAGTATTTTGGTGCACACGATGGAACGGAGCAGCGCGCGCCGGGGAAGAAACAGAGCTTCTCTCCTTCCTGGCGGCTTGGCGGCGCGATCCATCAGTGGTGGCGCCTGGCGAGCGCGAAGGCCGAGAGGGTGATGAGCGCGATGAGGATGACCATGGCGGCGAAGGAGCCGATGAGGGAGCCCGAGATGCGCTCGCAGAAGGAGTCGAACTGCTGGCAGATGGCGAACCAGTTGGCTCGCACGTTCCCCTTGTGCGCCAGGTACACAATCGCCGCCGCAGCCGAGGCGCCGGCCGTCAGCAGGGCCAGCGAAGCCTGCACGAATACATTCAGATATCACTTGTCATGTATCGATCATCAGAAAAAGTTGGTTCTTAGCTCGACCGAAGTTTTATAGTTATAATTACCGTGTCGAGGAAGACCAGGATCAGGCGGCCGTAACGCGCCCTGGGCCTGATGATGTTCACGATGGACAGCGGGATGGACAGGACCAGGTACGAGCACACCACCGCGTTCGCCGCCACGAAGAACCTGCGTGACATCATCTCATCGAGTTAGAAATACCGCATGCGTGCGAAGAGCCTCTGTTTCGTACCATTGACGTCGTCGCCAATTAACTTACGTGAAGGACGGGAGGTCGCTGTACTTGGCCTCGAACTGGATGAACTGCGTGAAGAAAGGGAGCGTCTCGTTGGTGGTGCCCATGGAGATGGCGCTGCCGATGGTGCCAATGATGGCGATGAACCGGAGGAACACGTCGATGATGGACACGGCGCGGTTCACGCCAGACGCCACCGGCGCCACGAGCGGCGCCTTGGAGCTCTCCCCATGCTCAACCACCACGTCCTTCGTCATCGCGTGAGTCGAACAAGTCACAGGACGGACTAATTAAGCTCGGGATAAGAGCTGCTGGATGCTGGTCGCTAGGTGATTTTTGCTTGCAGATGTGAGATTGCTTGCTTTGTTTCTGGCAGGCCTGGTTTTTGGCTTGAGATGGGATGACTCCAGAGGTCAGCCCTTCTTATACATGCATGGTGACATGAGGTTTCCATTACGATAGGCAGCAGCTTATGCCCCCAACAAAACCAACAGCAGGCCAGAGCCAAAGTGGTGATTTAGGTGGCTTTGACAATTGGAAACACCCACTAAAGCTCGCCTTGCCATTGGTTGACTCTGCACCTGCTCTTACTTGCTCAAATGAGACTAGCAAGTTGCCAATATTTTTTTTCTCAACAGGACCTCCTTTAGCAAATTTCCAAACCCAAACTGCGATATGATGTCGAATCCTAGCTCATTTCTACTTTTGGTGCTGTGCGGTAGTGTCCTCTAAGCCTTTACAGCGCTCGTTTCCCGGCTTCTTCGCTAGGAGTGACAATGAAGTCAGTGCAATCGTTGGATAATGCATACTTAAATAATACTGTCAAATCATTTATCGCTGTGGAAGCAGTTCATGATAACACAGCGATGTGCAGTGCTTGACCAAAGCATCAGCTATCCTATAAAGACATTAGATTGTCTCATTTTCCGTCTCGTCCTTTTTTTTTTGAGAAATTTGCAATCTCATGTTCTTTTTTTTTAGAAAAAAATTGCCATCTCATCTGAACTGCAATCTGACATTACATGCATTTGGCAGGTTTTTTTTTTTTTTGAGAAACATGCATTTGCCAGATTTTTTTTTTGAGCTAAACATGCATTTTGCCAGATGGACTGGAAAGTACTTAGTCCTATGGGCTGGGCCGAGAAGCTAGGCAGCACCTTGGATCGAACCAGCTATGGGCTGACTTGATTAGTTCTAACTGCACGATGCTATTAGCCCATTAGGAACTGGACTTAGCAGAGCTCAGTTCTTTTCCCCTCGAAAGGCAGTCGGTACAGATTTAGACAACGCACGCATTTCACTTCTGCTTTATTTTTGTGAAGTAATTTCTTCACTTCTTCAGACGAAGGAGAACAAAAAAAAAATCTCAATCTTCATGAGAAAGCGCTTGGAGTCATTTTTTTCCCAAGATGATCATCAACACAGATTGTATAGCCGACATGTACCTTCGATCAGGAGACTAGTCCAGTTGACCATCCCACGGTTCTAAAAGCAAGTAGGAAGCAAAACAAATTAGGCATACGTTGATCATAGCATACGTTGCCAACAAGTCGATATGCAGCTTGACCACTTAATTATACTTTTGCAAATTTCTCTTTTCACCTCTTCTAATGCGTTCTCTTGGCTCAAGATCATATGACTCAGATTAGAGTTATTATAGTTCTCATACAAATCTGGTTCTCATAGCATACGTTGCCAGAAAATTATGCTAAGTGATTACACAAAGTTGTTGACAAAATCCCATTCCGAACCGACGCTTCCCAAGTCTGAAGACGGCACCCCGGCCTTCCAAACCATCCATAAGCTGACTTCTTGCCCCCTCATCAGCACCAAAGCCGTTGACTTGGCGGCTTTAATTCCCCTTCCCCAACCCCCATCCCTTATTGCCCTGCATACACACCCAATAGCATCCGAGCAAGAAGACGAGCGAAGAGACAGCGAGGAGGCAAGAAGCAGCGGAGGCATGGACCGGAATCTGAGTGGGTTCCTGATCGGGTGCGTGGGCGCCGCCGTGACGCTGCTGGCGTACCAGCAGACCGTGGTGTCCAGCACGCAGTGCATCGCCGCCGGGTTCGGCGTCCTCATCTTTGGGCTCCTCGTCAAGGAAGGCTTCATCTCCGTCTGATGCGCGTGAGGCGTCATCCTTTAAGATTTTCCTCGTTTCCGCGGCTTGTACCTCTGCTATGCTTCAGTTTCCGTACCTGCCGATGTGTGCTCCCCTGGTTCTGCAGAAAGGGGCGTTGGCTTTTTCTCGTAACAATCAAACTAGCACTAGTTTGTTGGGCCATGTTGCCGACCAAGTTGTCCAATCAGTCGGACTGTTTGTATCTTGTATGTACTTTCCTTTGAATGATGAACAACAGAGCTGCATGATTCTTGTCAGTGACACGATATTCATCTGTATTTCGTTTATATAAAGTAATAACTGCTTGGATGTGATAGTATTTCTTGAATTCTTCTGTTGAACTTTTAAGCAAAATATACCATGAAAAGTCTGTTGGAGAACAGAAACACCATCTGCTTATGGTTTCAGCGGAAAGAACCTCTGAAAGCGGAAGCGACACAGTCAAATGGCTTCAGTAAAATGGCTCAATTTATTTACTTTGTACAGCCGAATCGGCCGTAGTGCCCTCCTACATTTGCAAATGACCTCACGCATTTCTTACAACAGAAGTACATGGCCTAAAGCTCACGGGTACATGCCTCAGGTGAAACTGCAGCATCGTAGAACTAATTCGGACGAGCTGAGCTGCTACAAAAGAACACTAGTTGGGAAACAGTGATGTTCTACTCTTGTTCAGAACTCTTGAAGAATATTCTTCAGAGAGGAGTACGTCCCTGTTGCAGCAACGAGGGAGCCAAGACCGATGATCGCGGCGATCAGCGCGACCTCCGCCTTGCCGCAGCGCGCCGTGCCGAAGATCTTGAGGTAGAAGATGCAGGGGAGCAGCATGGAGGCCATGACGCTGAGGAGCGAGCCGACGAGCGCCATGAGGTGGCCGAAGAAGGGGACCGTGAGCGCGACGACGACCGTGCTGGAGACGATGAGCGTCCTGACCAGGATGTTGACGGACCTCTTGCTGCCGCCGGCGAGCAGCCTCTCCTCGACGGCCATCGCGAGCGGCGACACCATCAGGGCGTACTTGGAGAACGGGTTGATCAGGGTCGTGTAGATGGCCAGCTTTGAGCTGATCTTCCCCTCCGGCAGGTTCAGCGTCACTTGGGACTTGACGTCGTCGCCGTACATGAGGTAGCCGAGAATCGCCATGGATCCGTAGTTCAGAGTGCACGCGGTGAAGCAGAGGACCAGCACCTACGCGAACAGAAGACAGGAGAAGCTAAATTCAGTCAGGCGTCGTCAGGGGCAAGCTCAGTTGCCTTCCGTACTGTATTGGATACGACACTGCTCAGTCACCGAGTAACCGTAGTTTTCTGTTACTGTGGAACACAGAAGGTTAACGACACATTTTGTTATGTCTGTCGTTTGTTCCTACTCTACTACTACTACTACTGTTTCGAGGCACTAGCTAGATACATGTTTTATGTATGTTGCTGCCACGTGCAGGACTGTTGATGCTACAAGCAGCCAAATTTCTGGAAGAAACCTAGCTAACGAAGGCTGAATTTAATTGAACGAAACACGTACTATGAAGGTTAGGTTACTTTCAGAATCAGTGATGCTAGTATAGTAGTAGTATCAGATTGATTAAGCACGCATAGTTGAGGCTGCAATGGCACGGCACAGTTGTTAACTTGTCACAGGTTCACTGTTCCGATGAAGAAATCAGTACACTCACCCTGGAGAATTTTTCCTTTTCCTTCATGGAATTGCAGAGTGTTGGGAAAATGGCGTGGCCGCAGTAGCAGAAGGTGTAGAGGCCGAGAGCCGTAGGCAGGCCACTGACATTGATCATCCTCCCCTTCCCATGGAACCCGACGCCGTCGGCGACCGCGGTCCACAGCACGCAGAACACCACAACGACCGACGCGAGCACGCCGGTGGCGGAGACGTAGGCGAGCACGGCGAGGCTGCGGAGCCACGTCGTGGGCAGGACGACGAGCGCGAAGAGCACGACGAAGAGCGGCTTCCCGGAGACGACGACGACGACGCGGCCGAGGCTGAGGCTGGCGCCCGGGAAGAGCTTGTGGAGGTTGTCCCTAGCTCGGCGTAGAGGAAGGCGGACGCGGCGAGGCGGCCTGCGCGGCCGAACGCGAGCGCGCCGATGTCCGGGTACCCCCGCACGGACGGCGACGCGGCCATGCAGCGCTGCAGGAGCAGGCCCGTGTAGCAGCAGACGGCGGCCACGGCGAGGAGGAGCGGCAGGCTCAGCCACCCGCCCTGCGACAGCGCGTACGGGATCGAGAGCAGCCCGACACCTGAGCCGCAGCAGCCAAGAATAACGAGACTGAAGTCAGCAACTCTGTTCTTGAGTTTCAGCAGCAGGGAAGATAATAGATGGCAACAACGAAGATGGCGTCGTTGGGCTCGCTTACTCACCGGACAAGCCGTTGAGGCCATTGAAGCAGGTCCGCACGAACGTCGCGCCGTCGTCCTGATCCGGCAGGGTGGCGTGTGCGTGGAGGAGAGGCTGGGCCAAGAGGCGACGCTGCTCCGCCAATGGCCATCTTAGCCGATTCCGGCTCCTCCTCCCGGTCCTAGCCCTCGGACGCACGCGATGAAACAGAGCTGATGCAACGAGCCGTTGTGCGCGCCGCCGCGAGCGGCTAATCCGCAGCCGTATATAAGCGAACTCTACGCTGTTCGTTTACCCCCGTGGCCACGTGATGTGGACCACGAGTTCGGGGATTTCTGCGTGCGCCTCGTGTGCGCGCCAAATTGGAGAGCAAAACTCCGACGCGGGAGCGGCTAGCGCGGCGCTCGAACCCACCACGGTGTTTATCTGCCACGCGAGACGGTAGTAGCTTTTCACATGATTGGGCTAGGCAGAACTCTCCCAAAATACTGCCCTAAAAAAAAAAACTCTCCCAAAATACCGAAAGAGAACAACTTCTGGCTGACTGCTGCCTGACGAACAACTCAACGGCGCCGAGGGCGAGATGCCTTTACGACATGGCACAGCCGCGCGCAGCCAAAGCTTTCCCTGCTAGAGCTTCACGTGGTGCGTTCCCGCTTCAGCGCGCCGTGTGTGTGTAGCGGCAAAGGGATAGGGGTCAAGCACGGCCGCGACCTAGCGGCCATCGTCGTCGTCGCCTATTCGTTCTCGCCATGTAGTTGCAGCCATGTGCGCGACGGCCAGGCGGCCGGCCAGCCAGCCATGGTAACGTCAGTGCAGATCCGTGTGTCGGGTTGGCCGGCTCACGAATCACCGTGTTTCGTCGGGATCGCCCCACCGATCGAGAACCGCGAGGCTAGCTTTCGCTGGCTGGCCGGTTCACGAACCACCGTGTTTCGTCGGGATCGCCCCACCGAGCACCGCGAGGCTTTTGTCCGGTGCAGCCTGTGCACTGCCACCAAGAAAGTTGTTTATTCGCGGCGCACGGTGCTCGATGGAGACTTGAGGCGGAGGTACGGTGTGGCATACTGTGATATGAGGAGGAGGATTGGATGAAGAAGAAAATGCGTTCAGTTTGACCACGACGCCGCCAACAATCCGAGGTGGAGAGAGTAGCAGGAGATCAGGAGGAAGCATATGCCATCTTCTTCACGCACCCCTCAAATCATGACGACGACGGACGGCCTGTCGTTAGAGCGTAACCACTGCCTGTTTGCCATGCAGCTTATGCGACCAGAGGAACAAAATTCCGAAACGAAATTGGGTACCAACGGCAGCTGAGAAGAGGCGAGTTCCTGCAACGTATGCATAGGTGAAATTTGGTTCGTTAATTTCTAGACCGAATCATTTCGATTGGAAAATTCACGTCTCAAAAAGGAGTCTAAAATGAATGGAACATTTTAATGACCAAATTCTTTGAGATGTAAGATTTATTAGGAAATTTATCGACTCTAATTCCGTTTAGTTTTCGGATATTTAGCCCAAATGCTTACCCCCAGCACACGAAGCCTATAAATGGGCCATCCATGTGTTCAGGAAGTTTAAAACAAAGCCCAGCCCACAACCATTTAGTGGTTTTTCTTTTGCGAAAACCATACTGGTTTATTAACATCTTGTGACAAAAAAAAACTTATAATTTTAAGAAAGAGAACACAAATGTACACTCAGTAGTAACAGTCATTTAGGTCTATCAATTTATTTTTGCATATATTAATTCGGGATCAATTTAAGTGGTTGAGCATGGGCCGCAATTTTTGTTAATGAAATACGTGCATTGCACGTTCTCGAAAAAAATCACGGGCCACAGCTCCTTTTTTTTCGGGTTGGCCGGCTCACGAATCACCGTGTTTCGTCGGGATCGCCCCACCGATCGAGAACCGCGAGGCTAGCTTTCGCTGGCTGGCCGGTTCACGAACCACCGTGTTTCGTCGGGATCGCCCCACCGAGCACCGCGAGGCTTTTGTCCGGTGCAGCCTGTGCACTGCCACCAAGAAAGTTGTTTATTCGCGGCGCACGGTGCTCGATGGAGACTTGAGGCGGAGGTACGGTGTGGCATACTGTGATATGAGGAGGAGGATTGGATGAAGAAGAAAATGCGTTCAGTTTGACCACGACGCCGCCAACAATCCGAGGTGGAGAGAGTAGCAGGAGATCAGGAGGAAGCATATGCCATCTTCTTCACGCACCCCTCAAATCATGACGACGACGGACGGCCTGTCGTTAGAGCGTAACCACTGCCTGTTTGCCATGCAGCTTATGCGACCAGAGGAACAAAATTCCGAAACGAAATTGGGTACCAACGGCAGCTGAGAAGAGGCGAGTTCCTGCAACGTATGCATAGGTGAAATTTGGTTCGTTAATTTCTAGACCGAATCATTTCGATTGGAAAATTCACGTCTCAAAAAGGAGTCTAAAATGAATGGAACATTTTAATGACCAAATTCTTTGAGATGTAAGATTTATTAGGAAATTTATCGACTCTAATTCCGTTTAGTTTTCGGATATTTAGCCCAAATGCTTACCCCCAGCACACGAAGCCTATAAATGGGCCATCCATGTGTTCAGGAAGTTTAAAACAAAGCCCAGCCCACAACCATTTAGTGGTTTTTCTTTTGCGAAAACCATACTGGTTTATTAACATCTTGTGACAAAAAAAAACTTATAATTTTAAGAAAGAGAACACAAATGTACACTCAGTAGTAACAGTCATTTAGGTCTATCAATTTATTTTTGCATATATTAATTCGGGATCAATTTAAGTGGTTGAGCATGGGCCGCAATTTTTGTTAATGAAATACGTGCATTGCACGTTCTCGAAAAAAATCACGGGCCACAGCTCCTTTTTTTTGACCTGAATGGCAGGGAGCCCCCTACTTATTTTTAATTTTATAAAAAAGCAAAAAAGAGTTTACATAATTACAGGTGTTGTACAAGGGTCGTAGACCAAAAAAAAGATTCTAACATCAGAACTAGAAAGTACTACTCAGCCAATTAGTTACAACACTTTTTAACGAAGGGCCACAGCTCCTTGGGAATGAAGACCTTTGATCCTTAGATCAAACAGCGGAGGTGTCAAGCTATCTTCTCGATTGAGGCGTAGTTGCAGACACAAAAGTTGCCACTTCCCTGACTTGCGACATTACACTAGAGTTGGTTTGAGGTCGGTTGTTGTTTTATTTTTGTTTTCATTGCTAGAGGAGCGTAGGTTATATTCTTTTTTCTTTTGTTTTTTTTCCATGATTTCTATGATCGTTGTAGTAACCGACAGCATATGTATCCACTGATACACAAGTTGAGATATTTCAATATATTCTCTTTTCTTATAAAAAAAATACTGATTATCAAGTGTCACTACTACTATCTTCGCCCTTCCTCCCGCCTCCCGGTGGAAGAAAGAGTGGGAACGGGAAAGAGCAACCAGCCAATTTTGAGCCGGCGCGCGCTTTCCAGCCACGTACAAAAGCGTTTACAGACATAATAGACTGGCTGAGCTGCTTATGTCATGTGCGCATCACTTTGCAGCGAATCATTTCCCGTATAGGTCGTGCTTCGAGCTTGGTTCCAGTCGCATGTATGTATATGCATGTTCCAGCTCCGTCTGATCTGGCCTGGCTCTGGGTTCGCACATACTAACATGCGAGCATTCTTTCTGTTGATGTGATTTGTCTCCCTAGCTACACGCAATGATTAACTCACTGGATCGTGCAACTGCGTGGTCGCGCCGCCGCACGCGAGCAGCAGCGAAACGTACGTGGTCAAGTCATGAGCTCGCGGACAATCTGCGCGAGCGAGTCGTAGGTCCCGGTGACCACCACCATCGATCCCATCGCCACGACCGCGGCGGGCCGAAGAGCCGGACGTAGCAGGCGCAGGGGAGCAGCATGGACGCGCCGACGCTGAGCAGCGAGCCCACGAGCGCCATCAGGTAGCCGAAGAAGGGCACGGCCAGCGCCACGGCCACCGTGCTGAGCACCAGCAGCGTCCGCACCGCCACCGCCCCTCGATGGCCG
Organism: Eragrostis tef; assembly: GCA_000970635.1. Lineage (NCBI taxonomy): Eukaryota > Viridiplantae > Streptophyta > Magnoliopsida > Poales > Poaceae > Eragrostis > Eragrostis tef. The sequence continues at coordinate 70,841 of LAPY01000757.1, forward strand.
CGGCGATCGGCGCCACCACCAGCGCGTACTTGGAGAAGGGGTTGACCAGCGTGGTGAGGATGGCCACCTTGGAGCTCACCCTCGCCGCGGGCAGGTTCAGCGTCACCTGCGACTGCACGCCGTCGCCGTACATGAGGTAGCCCAGCACCGCCATCGAGCCGTAGTTGAGCGTGCACAGCACGAAGCATATCGCCAGCATCTTAATTCGCGTCAAAATTTGGAATAGAGTTAATTCACTGCTGCAATGATCGAAACTTAGAACATGCAGTTTATGATCGATCGATCGATCGATCGATCGGTCGGTCGAGTACCTTTGGGAACCGAGACTTGTCCTTCATCGAGGTGTATAGCGTCGGGAACACGGCGTGTCCGCAGTAGCAGAACGTGTGGAGCCCGAGCGCCGTGGGGAGCCCCGCGGGCCGCAGCGCCGTCGTGGATTCTCGTCCTTCGAACCCAACACCATCAACGGCCGCGGCCCAGAGCACGATGACGGCGGACGCGAACACGCCCGTGGCGGAGACGTACGCGAGCACGCCGAGGCCGCGGAGCCACGTGGTGGGCGCGACCGCGAGCGCCACAGCCACCACGAACAGCCGCTTCCCGGCGAGCAGCGTCACGGGGCCCAGGGAGACGGCGGGGCCGGGAAAGAGCTTGGCGAGGTTGTCGCCGTCGAGGATGAGGAAGCCGATGGCCACCAGGTAGAGCGCGGCGTACATGAAGTAGGAGACCAGGAGGCGGCCGCCGGCGCGCTCGCCGATGTCCGGGTACGTCCGGATGGAAGGGTCCGCGGCCATGCAGCGCTGCAGGAGCAGGCCCGTGTACCAGCAGATGCAGGCCACGGCGGCCAGCAGCGACAGGCTCAGCCATCCCCCCTCCGCGAGCGCGTAGGGCACCGAAACCAGCCCAACCCCTGATTAGAACTGAGAGGGTGATCAGAAGGTTCGAAATCACGAAACAACATGGCAAGCAGGAAAGGAGCATAGCCCGTGTAACGTCCTGCCTTCGCGAGACCGGGCCCGCTTACGCATGGCAGCTCTTTAGGACATCAAGACTAACCTCACAGACTAACACATGTCTTTTCTACGCACTTTGTCCTCACTCGTGCACACCCGGGAACGACTTCTCGGTCGGTCACCCATCCTGAAATTGCTCCAG
>LAPY01000757.1:80730-96917 GCA_000970635.1 Eragrostis tef
GAGCAAATTTCTTATTTGCCATCGAAAATTATACTCTTCTCTTATTTGCCATCAAAATTTTGCACTTCTCTTATTTGCCATCGGATCTAATTTTCACTTCTCTTATCTGCCACTCCAATCACTTTGATTGTTAGATTATTGAGCTTTTATCGCTGCATATTTGTGCTGCAGTAGCAAAATAGATCCGTCTTAGTGTATACTATATGCGAAAAAAAATTCAAAATGTTTTGAATGAAAATTAGAGGCAATATTTTGTTTTAACTCAAAATTACCTTAAATTTTCATCTGAAAATTTTGAAAACCATTTTTTGCATAAAGTACACATCGAGACAAACCTATTTTGGTATTGTAGCATGAACGCTGTTGTGACATGATCAAAATTTTCTATGAGCTAAAGCGATTAGAGTGGCAGATAAGAGAAGTGAATTTAGATCCGATGGCAAATAAGAAAAGTGTAAATTTTTTATGGCAAATAAGAGAAGAGTATAATTTCTGGTGGCAAATAAGAAATTTGCTCCTCGACAATAAATGTGCGGTAAATTTGTGCTAGGTGAAATCTTCCTTTCCAAACCGAGGCAATGCTGTGACTTGTGCGTGGTAGCGCATACCCTCCGTTTAGCAGCACAGAATCTGCAGTCGGAAGTAGATGGCGGCAATACTTGATTTACTACAAGCCTTCTTGTGTGTGCACCATCCTTCTTTAGAGATGCATTGAATCTTGATGATTCAGTAACTGCCATCATCTGAGGAAACAAGCACCCAGAAGTAAGAATAAACAGAGTTTTTATTTTATCTTTTGCATTGTATTGTGAATATATCCACAGCCTATTTTCTACCGCTCATGTGACGTCTTTGTATACAAGAGTAAATGGACCTTCAAAATACAAAGGGTGACACCTATCTAGATTGTTTCCAACTCTGCATGCTATAACAGTATAAATGCTCATGACACAAATAACATTCACTGTGATTGCAAAAGGGGCTGTAGTTTTTACCGTTGGAATTGTCACAGTGATGAATTCTGTTGACTCTGGATTGTACAACACCTCACGTACTCTGGCAATTTGTTGTCTTAATTTTTCTAGAAGTTCCAGTATCCTGGCAGATGCAGACTTCATGAAAGACGGAGATGATCAGGTTGCAGTTTGCTTTTCAATACACACTAATTTTGTTGAACTGGAAACTACTGGACTTACATCTATTTGCTCTTTCCGAAGAACTGTCTTAGGAAGTGGCTGGGAAAAAACTGCATTTACAGCCTGAAATAACCATGTGCAAATAACATATCTTACACATTTGAACAAATACAAGATTGATTCCGATGTTCCAGAAGATTTTAATGGAAAGAATGCTGCCCGACAAATTTGCAGAGAGTAATTAAGGTTTATTGTAGTCGCACCTCTATACCTTAATACATTCTATCTGTGCCTACTCTTTTCATAGCATGTCAATATCACCAAAAAGCATGTGCAACATAAGTATGCTTTTTTTTTTCCCTCGAACATCCAACAGAAGTATGCTAGTACAACGATGCTACATTGAGACAGAAGGTAGTCAATTACATCTTGAGTCCGTGACTTGGGACTTTGGAGCATATGTTGCATAGAATTTTCAGCCTTTCATTTATACATAAACATACCTACATAGACATTTTAGTGAAACTGAATAAACACATCTATTATATAACCTAACAGAGTCCAGAAGGACTCAAAAACAGGGATTTAGACCAAGGTTTTGGTGTAATGGTAAACGATCAAATTTCGTAGATAAAACACGCCCAAAAAGAAACCATGGGGCAATTTTCACAGTGGTCCGAATCTGATACAATGAAACCCCTGACAGTGGCTTGAGTGTGTATGACATGTGGGAACCTAGATACTGCTTGCCCATATCACTATTAAATCACTAATAAATATCTTGAGTCTGTTTCACCAAATTATCACAAAAAAATAACAAACAAGTAGCAATGCAAACATAAGTTTATAGAGCCAGCATAGAGTTGTAACAATAACATGTAAGATCACTAGTTACAAAAAGGCTCACCGTAGTAGCTACGCTGAGGCCCTTGTCCATCCAATTAGTAGCTGACAAAAGCTTAAGTGTATGCCCCTATGCAACAAATGTGTAATAATCTAATTAGGGGTGAAAGGAATAAAAAGAACCAAAGAGCATACTCTTATTCATGGAATGTATTGTGGTAAGAAGGATACACACGGTGGATGCAGTATCCAGCACTATACGTCTAAACTTATCGCCACCTTGCAGTTCAACATATCTTATCAGCTGGAAAGGATATGCATCAGGTGATAAGTAATTCTAGAGATTGTACAAAAAATACACCTCAAATATGTAAACCTTGACTGATACCTCTGATATTGCATACTCTTCTTCAAATCCAGGGGGAAGTCTGTTCAGTATCTCATCCATCTTAGAATTTATAACCTTGACAGGTAGGACAATTTATGCATAAGTAGTGCGATCAAGCAAGATATTAGAACAACACTTCTCTCGAGCAAGAGAAACAGCAAAAAAAAGTTTTGTTTGTTGGAAATCTATGTGCCATTAGACCTGATCAAATCAAAAGTGTAGCTGACCTCATGAACTAACTGATCACTGGTTTTACAACTAGAGCGCTGAAGAACTGCTATACTGATAGTTGATTCATGCAAAAGAACAAAAATAAGCTTATGAAACTAACAAACCCGCCAAAATTTAAAGCATATCCGTTGTATCACTTACAATAGCAATAAAGATAGGTGCAATAATCAACATAGACTTAGCAAAGTAGTTTAGCCTGAAACTTGTACAGTTATAACGCTAATCAGTCATGAGGTTAACAATCTATAGGAAGTCCATCATAATGCAACTGGAGAAGGAAACTACATGAATTCCTAGGAAATTCATACCGGATCAGCAGGTATTCCAAGTCCCATCTTTCCTAGTATATTATGGATCCAAGATCGAGCCTCAGAAGGATCCTTCTTTATCACATGGCCAATCTGTGAAAGAATGTGCTCCATCCAATATAAGAGTTACATAAAGCCAAACCAGCATGACAAGAAAGAGATGTGTGACATAAGACAATGTGTATTCACCAACACTTTGGATCTATTTTGGATGATCCTTTGGCAAAGAAATCATCATTTGCATACAGGATTGATTAGTTCACTAACCAGAACGATAGTCCAATTAAATTCAAAATTAGACATATAGCATAGAGACTGAAAATGAAGTGGAATAGCGAGCATTGTAGTGTAATTTCTCCCACCTCAGTTGCAAAAAGAGAGTCGAAACCATTGATGCGTACAATTTTGCCATCATTCATCATGCTCTATAAACAGCATCAGAAAGACATTGAACAAAGTCACTAAAGAATCAATTCAAGTAGCATGTACTGATGTACACAAACTTGATAGGCATTCATACTTGTTCAAATGAATCTCCCAGAGAATGTGTTGGGTCCATGGACGCGATCAGTGTCGGTTCACCTTGGTTGGCAAATTTCACAGCAAGCGACGCCGCTATGCTTGTCTTCCCAACACCACCTTTGCCTCCAACCACATAGAACCGCTGTGTACTGGCATTGGCAAGCATGTCATCGAATCCGCCACTCACATCCACCAGACTGGAACTGTATCTTTCTGCCCAAAGTTTCAGAAAGGACGCAATCAGTGCACTCTTTTTTAAGTGCATAGCTACTATTTCAGGGGAGCATCCCAGGTTCCAAGTAATCAGCTATGAAGCAAGAGTTGCGGGCACAAAAAATTGACCGGATCCCGCAAAATCCAATCTTAGACCGCTCCCAAAATAAGAAAAAAAGAAAACACTAACAAGCCAAGAGCTAGCAGCATTACCAACTCTTGATTTCTAATCGCAACAAGGGGGGAAATAATTCAATTTCCAAAGCATTCCAACGTCACACGCATTGCCATCCAGCTACATTAGAAGGCAAAGCACGGGGAAACAGGGCAAACCTCGTGTGCTCCAGCAAGAAAGGGGTGCCTCCGCCGGCGCCGGTATCAAAAGACGGCGGTAGGCGGCGGCGGGGCTCAAAAGACGGAAACAGCAGTGTGGGTTCTCCACAACGCTGAGAAAAACGTTCCGCGTGTTATATTTATATATATCGTTTAATTAAAGCAATTTAGGATTCTCCACCACTAAGTCAAGATGGCCGAGTTGGTCTAAGGCGCCAGTTTCAGGTACTGGTCCGAAAGGGCATGGGTTCGAATCCCATTCTTGACAAAAAATATTTTTTGTTTTGGGAAATTTGTCTCCAGAGTCCAGGACAATTTAAATGTCGGTTTTGTCTCTTGGTACCGCATAGCTTCTTTTCGCCTGGTGGACACTAAAAAAACACGGCTTTTGTCTACAGAACACTATAGCGAAAAAAATGACTATTTTTAAATTTTTTATTTTAAGATACAAAATACATTGCAACTTTAAATTTGGCACAAACATACGTTACTAAACTCCCTATATCATGCAGTTTTTCATATTTATTTTTGATTGTTTACATCACTCACTAATAAAATATTTAATTTTAAAATTAAACTATGGAAACAATTAGCAAAAAATCAAAAAAAAATCATATGAATAGAAAATGCAACAATGTAACCTTGTGCCAAATTTTAAGCTGCAATATATTTTGTGCACTGAGATAAAAAAATTAAAAATAGTCACTTTTTTCGCTATAGTGTCCTCTAGACAAAAGCTATATTTTTCTTAGTGTCCACGAGACCAAAAGGAGCGATGCGGTGTCTAAGAAACAAAACCAACATTTAGCAGTGTCCTACAGACAAATTTTTCTTTTGTTTTAAGAAACAATTTTCAGTATATATTACCACGCTGATACGAGCAATAGCGTGGCTAAAAGATCTACTACAGTTAACTAGTCAAGTCGCCTAAATTGGGGGAAAAAAACATGAGAAAAGTTATTCTGATCTGAACTACATCCAACCATCTCATGAACCGCAATGGCCAATGGGGAACATGTAACAATGTACTATAGTTAACTGGCCTATATTGTACAGAAAAGCATGATAAACGTTGTTCTGATCTGAACCTAGTTAATGCATCAAGAATGTCAATGATGTTACCAGATAATAATAGTGTTATGCGGCTAAAGTTAAGACCGCCATGTTACTCTATGGCTATTAGCACGATCAGAGACGTTTTGGGTTGGGCTGCGCTCGACAAAATAGCTTGATTCAAGCCATAAAACTACGGTGTATGGATCAACAAACTCAGTCCACCAATATTCCTAGACTGCTTTTCACAATGCTGCATGATAAAACCATTGTTTTCCAGGACCAAAAGCACATCAACGGACATGCAACAGGTTGAACATTTTTTAGTAACGAATTGCATAGCATGAACAGGGAAAGGCATATCGAAAACTCGTGGACATATAACTTGAAGTACTCAACCACAAGAATCAGAACATGGGAAATGATGTCCATATTTCCACCCTTGGAACAAGGAAACTGTTTGAAATCCCTAGCTTAATTCAGAAACCATCAGCATCAGCACGATACAGAACAGACTTCTTACTAAGCACTGATCACAACATCGTCCTCAAAACTTTCAAGGGCATAAAAAACTTTGACCACTTCATTTTGATGGTTGCTTCTCCTTGGTCTTTTGGATCTTCAGAACCTTCTTCACAATCTTTTGCTCCTCAACAAGGAAGGCGCGGATGATCCTACAATACAGAAGTCAAAAGGTGCACATGGCAGTAGATATGAACCAGAACAGTAAACACAAGCAAGGGTAGATATGAACCAGAACAGTAAACACAAGCAAGGAAAACATCCAACCTTTCCCTAACAGCCTGACCAGATAAAACACCACCATAGGGACGGTTCACGGTCCTCCTGTTCCTGGGCAGTCTGGATCTTTTGTACTGAGCTGGCCTTAGGTGAGGTATCTACAAGATATCAAACACACATTGTTTCAACTCACATGACCAAACTAATAAAAATGTGCAGACGAATCAATTTAGCACCACAAATCGATAAATTACTGACAGCACACTAATACTCCCTAGTTTTGTTTTCCTTTTCGTTAGGACAGACCAAATTAATAAAAATGTGCAGATGAAACAATTTAGCACCACAAATCGATAAATTACTGACAGCACACTAATACTCCCTAGTTTTGTTTTCCTTTTCGTTAGGACAAGTTAGCACAAATCTGAAATAGCTTTCTTGTCCAAACGACAAGAAAAAAAACGGAGGGGGTGAGTATTACAGTGGCAAATGAAGCTATGAAATTGAGGATACATCGTATCGCTTGCTATTAAGCAAGAAGCAATTAACCATAATTAACATAACTCTGATATCAGAACAAACCAACAACCAGTAATCCTCAAGGATTTTCAACAGTACATTGACCAACAAATTTCACACAAATAGCTACTCCTACATTCAACGTGCACATACGAACCAAGAAGAGTTCACACCAAAACCATGATTGTTTAAGCTAGCCTACTCCTACATTCGAAACAAAGCTTTCAATACCAAGCAAAGTTGACTGAAAACAAATTAGCATCACTCTTCACTCATTTGCTCGCATTGTTGTGATTTCATCCACATTGAGCAGCCATATGCTGTGCAATCAAATGCAGTTGCCTACCAATTCTGTAACAAAAACAAGACACCGGACTAACAGCAAAGGTGCTAACCATGTGCAACACATACATAGAGCAAACAGACAAGGGCCCTCCACTCAACGCTACACTCATGGTCATTTAACAATGTAAGATTATACCGTTTAGACGGAAAATTTTGAACATCCGATGCACAACTTCTACCGCAAACCAATAAAATTCTAGAAAGTCAGCGCATTCACTCATAGTTATTCTGCTGTTTCAAACTGGAATCGCGTGTTGCGGCTTACCCCCTGGATCTTCTTGCCGGTGACCGGGCATTTCGGCCCGCTCGCCCTCTTGTTGGTGTACTGGTACACAAGCCGCCCTCCTGCACCAATCGAACGGAAAAACTTAGCACACCACGAACAGCGGAGGAACTCGAATCGGAGCCAGGAGGAAATCGGAGGCAGCGGGGAGAAGGATCTCACCTGGGGTCTTGACGACCCTGGTCTGGTTCGACTTGGTGGCGTAGCTGTGCCGCTTCCGGTACGTCAGGCGCTGCACCATGGCGTCGACCTCTCTCTCTCTCTCTGCGCTCGGGGTGGCGGCGGCGGCTAAAACCCTGGACGCGCAAAATTTGTGGACGGATCGTTTGATCGAAGGGTCAGCAAGGATGGTGCTCGTAGTTGACCGGTCGAAACATTTCTTTTTATATGACCCACCTGTCATTCTCGATTTCATCCGATCTGCGTCACTCTCTGTGTGCTACCCACCGGGAAAAAAATTGTGTGGGCTAAATGCAAGAACGGGCTGCCTGTAACGTCGCCGCGGCCCGTGGGCAGTGGCCATGCTCGGTCGCGTCGCGCGTGCCAATCGCTGCATGCCTGCATCATCCTCAGACACCGGACACGTCGATGCCACCGCAACGGCTCGCCGTCGGCTCAGCTGCTTCCCCCATCGCTGCTCACTGGCTCGACAATGGCGCCATGCCCTGATTCAACAACAAAAAAAAAAAGGCGCCGTGCCCGCCCATCACTCCGAATTTCTGATCGTCGCGTGCCGCCGTTTTTGCCTCTAGAACGTTCCCTTGTCACTAATACTGGAACCGGAGCGCATCAAGTTTTTCCAGAGCTGATTGCTATGCCAGCCATGCATGAGAACTGAACCCAGACACGATGAAGTCGTGCGCGGAGGGGAATTGCAGAAGCTGAGTGCGCTGGCAAACCAGGACACGGTGCAGGGCAACGATGAGCGAGTGGCATTCCGCGAGTGACTAGCTAGTGTTAATCCGCAGTGAAATGACATGTAGCCTTTTGATTCTCTCTCTCCGTGCGCTTTAAGTTAGAACCAGGGGATTACCCAAAGAAAGCGAAAGAGAAGGCGAAGAATGTCCCTGCGCGCGGCAACAGTGTCAGGAGAAGGCGCTTTTGCTGCGCGGCGTGGCGGGGCGCTTTGGATCTTTGAACGGGGAAGGCTTTTGGTATCGGACCCACACAATCCAAGGTACTCCGGTAGAGGCAAAAACGGCGCCACGCGACGAGGAGCCGGGACGAACAAGAAACACAAAGCAATCGGAGCTCTCGCGCTCCAGCGCGGCGCAACAGGGACGTGTTCATCACTGCCCCTTTGCCTGTGCATTCGCATGTCTCGGCACGTAGAAAAGCCGAGGGTTGCGCAGCGCAGAGACGCGACACATCATCGTATTAACGCATGATTATTTCGCGTTACTTGCTTGATCCGATCATTTACGAAAAGAGAATGAAAGGAAACAAAGGTGCCCGGCCGTGCCCACGAGCAAAAGAAAGCAGTGCAGTCCAGATTACCCGAACGCTATTTTGGAAGATTCTGCACTGCCTGTTCATCCGTTTCTTTCCTCTCTGCACCGCTTGGTTCCTCTTTGGGCTTTGGGTTTGCTCACCATCCAATCCAAACTGCCGCTTTCGCGCCGGTGTACTTTGGAAGCTTCTCTGTGAAGCCAGAGCGAGCGAGCGCCCTTCCCCATGCCGAGAACAGCGCAAGCAAAGTGATTTGCTTGCCTTGCTGGGTGTCCATCTCTTTGAGATTGAGCTTTATGCTTTTGGACCGAGCCAGATCTCTCTCACCCGTCGCCATTGCAGATGTGGCCTACTACTAGAGCGAGTAGCTAGGGTCCCTATATCTAGCAGCACAAAGGCACGCAAATGGCCATTGCATATGGTCCTTGTCCAAGCTTCTGCGCTCTCCATACTTATGCCGCCAAGCTAAGCTAGGTTGGGCAATAGTGTCATACTACTCCCTGGCAGTGCAAGGGAGACGAGAGAAATGAGAGTCCTCAGCCTTGCGTTGGTGGCGGTTCTTGTTCTTGCTCCTCTCATGATGAGCTCCACTCCGGGCGTTCTCGCCATCAGAATGCCGGCCGTCCTCGTCGTCGACGATACGAGCGACCTGGTTGGCTTGCCGGCTGTGCAACACCGACCACGGAAGCTTGCCGAGGGCGGCAATGCCGCCGCCGCCGCAATAAGAAGCCCGCGACGGCCGGGTCTCCTTCGTCTCCGTCGACGGTGTTCGATCCCGACAGGATGAGCAAGCGGCGGGTCCGGCGAGGGTCCGACCCGATTCACAACAAGTGCTGATCGAGTACACCCGTCGTGTTCGAGGGCTCCAAGGGTTAATTCCTCTTGGTTTTCTTCTTCCTCCTTTTCGTTAGCACTTTTTGTCTCTGAGATATGAGATGTTCTACTTCTAGCAAGGGTGCGAACGATTTTGCTATAGGAAATACTTGTACAGAGACGTGCCAATGGAAGAATGGGCACGCTGCCGCAACTCGCAAGTCGAGATTATGGATGCATGTATACTTCTGTGTATCTCGAGTTAATTTCCGTTTTGTAATTTACAGTTTCAAATGCCCTGAGTTGAGACATGCGCAACGATATGAATCGACCAGGCGCAGCAGCAGGTCGGCCGCGTTGTTCTACAGCCCGTGAGGCAGGAGTCGATGCCAGGAAAATGTAAGCGTGCATTTTTTTTTTTCGAGAACAAAATGTAAGCGTGCATGATCTTGTTGCCAGACGAAAAAAGGACACTACCTCCGTTCTAGTAGAATTTGATGCTCAGACCAAGAAAACAAGAAGAAAATGAACTGCAGTCTGAAACGTCAAGAAATTTATAATTGAGGGAGTAATTTCAATAGATTACATATATCCATAATCAGACTGATCGCAACCCGATAACCCACAATCTTTCAGCGGTTTCTCGTAAACCAGACCGCCCACAATTTAATTTTAACAAGAAAATAAACATTGCAAATTGAAGCTCTCATAAACCATAAAAAATCTACGGCGAACAGGGCTCGACTCCCTTCTTTCTTTAATGAAATGCTTTATATTTGATGCGTGACCAGATTGACCAATGCTGCAAACTAATTCTTCGGTAGCTTGGATATGTGAACTTGCAAAATGCATCAAATGCTCTCCTCTTCTAAAGGCAAGGCTACCTCAAGAGTCTCGGCACCTCTCCGGACTTTCAAGGTCACCTGATCGCCAACACCATAATCATCTATAACCCTCAATAGGTCAGATTTGCCTTTAATCTGCTCCAGAAGCGACAATAAAAGAAACAGAACCAAGGATTTGTAAGGTTATCCAGACAACAAGGCTACAAAAATCAAACGGTCATAAAGAAACACTCACAGGTTTACCGTCCACTGCAACAATGATGTCGCCAAGAATAATTTTACCAGCAAAACCCCTGCCGGTAGGAGTTAGACCTGCTTTAGCTGCAGCACTGCCCCCAGGAACCTACAAAGAAGGATCTGATAGGATCAGGGGGATACCAGGGCTGATACTGTTCCTCCAACAAAACATAAGGTCCTGCTGATGCAATCTACCTTCAGTATAAGAGCTCCGTTGCGAACATTGAGCTGATATGCAATTGGATCCGGAGCAAATTCCACATTCAAGCTAGCACGGCGAACCTTAAGAGAGAAATGTAAACATAACATAGACTAACATAACATGCAGAAAAACTATGCCCATGCATCAGCTCTGAATAAAAACAAATAATCTAATAAGGAAAGGAACCAACATGCTTAATCGTGCTCTAGATTAGCACAATACATAGAGCAAGTGATTTTCAGGAGAGCACAGAATATGTTATATGCTATTAACATAACTTGGTGGCCGGACTTCCTCCCACTGAAACATTTCCTTAAAAAAATAATTGTGCAATTATGGTAACTGTAGGGGGGTGGCAATGATCACAAACAACTGCATACAGGCATCTCCAAAGGCAATCTGTTGTATATAAAAGATCATATTTTACACATGACAAATGTACTTGTCTAAACATATGGCACAACCATTAGCATAAAAAATTAAAAAAGTTGGGAATATAAAGTAAGTCATGCAACATACTTTTCCAAACTGAATTAATTGAGGAGTGATTTTAAGTACAGTTGATGATGGAATGGCGAAGCCAACACCAGCAGATGTTCCTGCAGCAGTGAAAAAACAGTGACATCTCAGGTTAAATTAGAAGTTATATAGGTTAAGTTAGATGTAGCTGAATTTGAATGTATATGCACTACGAAGTCAACAGAAACACATTAAGACCAAATTATGGTCTGGTTAATAATACAGGAGAAGAATCTCTAATTATATATATAAAGAGAATGCGGACCAGTACCGTACCTCTATGAGGATAGGATGCAAGCTAATGTCACACTTTGTAAAAAAACAATGCTAATGACTAAAACTGAATTTCACATGGTAGGGCTTCCCCGGAAATTTCATTACCACCATACAAACGAATTTACAAATGTCTTGGCATAAAATAAAGCATGGGCTAAGTAAAAACAGAGTCCTACTTCACACTGTACTTTAGAGGATATTAAACATGATAACACCACCTCTACACGTCATCTACCATGTCACCACAGAATCTAGAAAATGGACATAGCAATCTAGAAGATGAAACTGAATCATATATGTAGGTAAATATTCCTATATTTTTTTTACAAAATACTCCTCTATTCGTTTAAACAAAAACTCCTCTAAAATATATGTAGGTATAAGATTTGCAATCAGCTCGTCAGGGTCGTGATACATAGCAAGCTAGGCACGAGCGTTCGCTAATGTTACACATGCCCTTTTAAGTGGCAAGACTGAAGAGCATACTAGACCAGGAGGACTCTAGGTTCCGGAAGCAGAAACATCTGCTAGCAACGTACATTTCAGTATTAAATGAATTACTTTATGTATTGAGGAACCCCTTCTGTTTGATAAATACATGGAAAATTGAATTAACCTAACCTGTCTGTGTGAAAATTGCTGTATTAATGCCAATCATATGCCCCTTTGAATCGAGCAAAGGACCACCACTGCATTGAGGTTCATTAGAGCACAAGGTTAGAACTTCACACAATGCTTTTAATACCGTTTTAGTTGAAGAAATCATAGCGTCAACGATTAGAAAGATCAAACATAGCATTACATATCATGTATGAATCGCAATTTGCAGCGTATGATTCATTTGAATACATGGACTCGATGCACAGATAAAAGGTAGCAGATATTCGAACACAATTATGAAGAGGATAATTACAGTTGAATACTAAAAATGTATGCGATTGGGCAATATATACAAAAACACCAAGAGTAGACAAATATTACAATACTGCTTTCACAAAGTGGAACGGAATGGTCAATCTTTCAGTTTGACGATGATGTGCTTACTGACTAAAGTGCTAACTAATAACCATGGAGCATGGACATCACTCTGTCAACTGCTACAGCTGGATATCATCACCATATTTGTGCACCATGATTTTCTGATGCTAGTTAAAAAAAAGCTTATGCACCTAAACTTTGATTCACTGTTTTTCCCTTTTGCATGAGACAAGATCTTCATCATTGTGCAAATTGAAATGTACTATCTAGTGGAACTCAGACAACATCATGTACCGCCAAGTTATATGGAGAAGCACATTGAAATGCTTATGATGGTTTGCCAGTTACAGTGTCAGTATAACAAAACAATTACAACCAGTCTAAGCAGTACATGCAGGCGCTAACAGTGGTTTGCAGAATAAGTTTTGAGTTTTGGAATCCAAGCTACAAAATTGCCACGAAGATAACCAAAATAGAAAATCATTTTGCACAATATCCACAAACCTGTTACCGGGGTTAATAGCAGCATCTGTTTGAATCCCACCTCCAATTGTCACTCCAGCTTGACTGAAAATATCCCGATTTAAACCACTGATAACACCAACAGTTAAAGTATGGTCAAAACCAAAAGGATTTCCAATTGCTAGGCATTGCTGGCCAACTCTTAGAGCTGAGGATTGTCCCACAATAATTGGCTTCAAGAGATCTTTAGGAGCATCAACCTATGTGCCCATGTACAGATACTAAATAAAAAACTGTCTGACAAAAAGTTTTCTGATGCAAACTGAACAAGTTAAATCAACTATTGAAATCAGATAAATATATGAAAAGAACCTTCACTATATTGGTTGACACAACAGAGTGAAGTTTATGGTGCAACAAAGGCTAATTTCTTTTGGTTTTCAACTACCTTTTAAGGATATATGGGTCCATAAATATGCATATGAGGATTATACTAGTATGCATATAATTACAATTAATTTGTTTGTCAACAACAGGAAAAATTTATTGAGACACATATCAGAAAGAGGTATGACATGAAAACAGAATGAGATCTATGACAATTTATATTGAAACGAGATAAGGCCAGTATGAGTTTTCTCTGCATAAAAAGTAACAGCATTGATGAATCAATCCTGATTTCATCCAGAACTAATCAAAGTATGTCTTACCTTAAGAACAGCAAGATCCTTAGTACGGTCTGCACCAACCAATTTTCCGTCAAAACTTTTCTGTATCCTATCATGCACATACACAAGATTATTAGTTGGCTTGCATATATGAATACTGGCAGCTACATCGTAGTTAACTCATGAAAATTTATCCTAGCAAGTGCAGCTATATAAGGATTTACCCTTCAGCAGCAAGAATATTGACACGCGCAACAACGTCACCAGGCTTTGGATTTTGTGAAAGAGCACTACCAACCACTGTAACGCCCAATAATCATGTTAGCTCATAATGCTCATATATGGTAGAAATATAATGTATGATTTATATACCAATAATTGATATACCATGATAATTTGTAACAATATGTCCAGAGTCATCCCAAACTACACCAGAACCATTTCCTTCAGGGATCTAAAAAGCATGAAAAGTGTTGTTCAAATAAGAGCATCTCGAACATATTAAAATAATAACACATGAGTTATAAATGTTATCTGTAAAAGATGCCAGGAGAACAAATAAACAAATCGGAAACTTATATTTAGCTGTGTGTTCAATAAAATTTCCTATAGCTTTAGCTCACATAATATTAGATGGGGAAGAAAGGATAACATTATCTGACTCCTGTGCTTCTAGGAAACATGTTAATATCAATTCATGCAACAGTGGACAAATATTCCTGCTCTAAAATTATTAACATGTGTACATGCTTTCAGTTACCTCAACAACACCAGTTACATTAAGCTGTGGTCGCAGTGTGGAATCAAAAATGTTGACAACTGAATAAGTGTTTGTCTCAAAAAGCTCTGCAATACGATTCTGTCATTCAAGAACATCAATCAAATAAATGTCAAGACATTTATAAGAAGAAATTGATGAAATAAGCCTAACATGTGGGGTCAAGTGAATTACTAACCTCAGTTGGAAATAACGGACCAGATGGAAAAATCTTAGGAGTCACATCCTCAAGTTTGACAGATGGATCACCCAAAGCAAGCGCTGTAGTACAAACATTTCAAGTTACAAAACCATACATTACATGAACAATCATAAACCAAACCTATTACAAGGTGCATTATATCTGTTTTCAGGTAAAAGACATCAAATTAATTTCAGTTAACATCTAAGTCACCATGTCACTTGGTCCGAACCTGAGAAGTACCTTGAAGAATGTAAGCAAACACAGAAGGCAGACAAGGCAATAACCTTCCTCTTTGAAACATGCAATAAGGTTTTGCTCGACATTTCACCAAGATCATATGCCGCCCTCATTGAGCTGGAACGTTAATCAAGATTATATACACAAAAAGAAATAAAGAGAAGAACATTACATGAGAAAACAGTGAAGTAGAAAGGGGCATGTTCAAAAAAAGTGAAGTAGAAAGGGCTGAGAAATCCACATCTGAAGCAGAAAAAATAGCAACACCTGACGCAGGTGTACAGCGTGAAAGAGTCGTCGAAACAACAGTAATACATTAGTGCTTGATTTCATAGATAAAAAACGGTAAAGCATCGCTTGGTCTAATGACATGCTAGGCGCTAAAAGGGTATGGAATTGGGTCTTGCATCCTGTCCTAACGACCACATGCTTGATATCAAATGGAATGAAAACTGAACCATCTCATCTCAGTACAAATTGCAACGAGCTAAGAAACTTCGTGTTGTTCTTCCTTGAAAACTGATACACATTATACTGAGACGCAACATAACAGTATAATTTCTTGGTTATAATACTAACGAGAAGCATGCGGCCGGAAAAAATTGTACTAGTATTCGAGGCAGCAGAGGCGGTCAGACCTTCGAGACGCTGGTTCGCCGTCGCTAGTTGCGGAGACGGCGCACTCAACAACAAGCCTCCGGCGGCCAACGCCCCTGGCCGCGGCACAAGTCGCGGCCACGGTGGTGGGCGCGACAATGGTGAGGCAGTGCATCCGAGATTGTGGGTTTCCAGAAGTGCGTGCCTTTGTGTGGCGCACGAACGAACTGAACGAGTTGCCATCGGGGCGGATGCTGGGGATTGAGGATGGAGGGACCGGACCGGAGGATAACATTTCCCGTTTAAGTCCATAACAATTTTTCTTTTGCATCTTGATAGGTACTCGGACGTACTAGTAAACTGTTACTTTTCGAACGATTCCAAACAACTAAAGTTTTTGTTTAATTATAAATTCATTCTTCATGTTGCAAAATCTAGCATTACAATTGAAGTATTTATCAATTCTAGTAAGTTGCTCTTTAGTATATCAGTAAGTGAGATGTGTATATTTGCTAAAGCCTGGAGGACAAACATCATGAACAATCTTGAGTCTTCGAGATGGAAAATTCCACCAATATTTTTACAATGACACTCTCGCTAAAACCGGGTGGATTTTAGAAGTAACAAATTACACTCTGTACAGACCATTAGAAACATAATTTCATTACTCGAGCTTCTTGATTCCAATTTCCAAACGTAGTAATTTTTAAAATTTATATGACTTCTATAAAAAGGAATGGATAGTGTAATATGCATATCCAATATCAACTCAAAATAGAAACTTCTTTATCCGTTTTCAAGATAAAAGAAAAATCAAAATCTTAACTCCCAGGGAAAAAAGAAAAATCAAAATCTACACGCGCTTGAACATGGCCCACCGCTGTTGTCTCTCCATTTTCAGGACCAGCCCACGTCGGCCCAGCATCTCCACAGGCCCGCCTCTCGCGCGCCGCCATTCCCTCCCCTTCTTCCTCCCCGAACCCCATGCGTCCGGTCCCAACCTAACCCGACAACCAATGGCGGCCGC
>LAPY01000757.1:97101-107747 GCA_000970635.1 Eragrostis tef
CAGGGGCGCCCGCCGCCATCGCCGGCGCACTCCTCCGCCGCTCCACCTCCTCCGCACACCGCCGCGTTCTCCTCCCTCTCCTCTCCCACCTCAACCGCACCTCACCCCAACCCCCATCTCCATGGGTCCTACCACAGAATCGCTTCTTCTCCGCCGACATAGTCGGTGATCCCAACCAGAAACCACAGCCTCTGGACCCGAAACAGCTATGGCGCGAAATATCCGCTTCGGAGCCCTCCTCCGGCTCCTCCCGCTTGCCGAAGGCCACACCAAGAATCCTGCCATGTCCGACCAGGCCCTCGCGCTGTACATACCGGCCTCCGCCTTCCCTACTTACGCCCGTCGATTCCGCGAGTACATCCTCCCGCGCCTCTCCGAGGACTTCGCTGGGCGCCTCCTCGCGCTCCCCGCCGAGGATGCGCACGCCCTCCTCCTCCCGGCCTTCGCCGAGTTCTGCGTCTCCAACTTCGCGGACGAGCTGAGGCAGCACAGGTCGGTCATGGCCGCGGGGGGCCTTGCGCCGCCGGATAGTGTACCACTGTGGCCCCACGAACAGCGGCAAGACGCACAATGCGCTCACTCGCTTTGCTGCCGCCAAGTCTGGGGTCTACTGCAGCCCCCTCCGGCTCCTTGCCATGGAGGTCTTCGACAAGGTCAATGCCCTCGGTGTGTACTGCACTCTCCGCACCGGCCAGGAGGTTAAGGAAGTGCCTTTCGCCAACCATGTAGCGTGTACCATTGAAATGGTGTCCACCGAGGAGCTCTATGAAGTCGCCGTGGTTGATGAGATACAGATGATGTCTGACCCTGTCAGGGGCTTTGCGTGGACACGCGCAGTGCTTGGGCTCAAGGCAGATGAGATACATCTCTGTGGTGACCCTAGTGTGCTCAAGATTGTCCGGAAGATTTGTGCAGATACTGGGGATGATTTGGAGGTGCATCAGTATGAACGATTCAAGCCACTTGTTGTTGAGGCAAAGACACTTCTTGGGGACCTCAAGAATATTCGCTCTGGTGACTGCGTTGTTGCTTTCTCACGCAGAGAGATATTTGAGGTGAAGCTAGCAATTGAGAAGTTTACAAAACACAAGTGTTGCGTTATCTATGGAGCTCTGCCACCAGAAACACGACGACAGCAAGCTAAGTTGTTCAATGAGCAGGATAATGAGTATGATGTGCTTGTAGCCAGTGATGCTGTTGGCATGGGGCTGAACCTCAACATTAGAAGGGTTGTGTTCTATAGCTTGGCAAAGTACAATGGGGACAGGATGGTTCCGGTTCCTGCTTCTCAAGTAAAGCAGATCGCTGGACGTGCTGGTCGGAGGGGTAGTGTTTATCCTGATGGGCTCACAACTACTTTCTTGAAGGATGACTTGGATTATTTGATCCAGTGCCTGCAGCAGTCGTTTGAGGAGGCACAGAAAGTTGGTCTTTTTCCATGCTTTGAGCAAGTGGAAATGTTTGCCAGCCAGTTCCCTAACCTTACTTTCAATGAGCTGTTGGATAAATTCCGTGATAATTGCCGCATTGATAAGACATACTTCATGTGTCAGCAGGATAGCATTAAGAAGGTTGCTAATATGCTCGAGAGGGTCCAGGGGCTATCCCTCAAGGATCGCTATAATTTTTGCTTTGCACCAGTAAATATAAGGGATCCAAAAGCCATGTACCATCTTCTAAGATTTGCAACTCACTATAGCCAAAGCCGTCGTGTCAGTATCGCGATGGGAGTGCCAAAAGGTTCTGCAAGAAACGACACTGAGCTACTGGACCTTGAGACGAAGCACCAGGTTCTATCGATGTATTTATGGCTGGCACACCATTTTGAGGAAGATAACTTCCCTCATGTGCAGAAAGCTGAGGAAATGGCAACAGACATTGCTGATTTACTTGGCAAGTCACTTGCCAAGGCCTGCTGGAAGCCAGAATCGAGGCAGCAAGTGAGGCAGCGACAAGAAAAGGCAGATGAGGATAAGAGCAACGAGGAACACACAGATGGTGTAAAGGATGGTTCTAATGATGGTTATGAACGATCAAGGTCACTCGTATAACTTCGTATAATGAGTTTACAAAACACAAGTGTTGCGTTATCTATGGAGCTCTGCCACCAGAAACGCGACGACAGCAAGCTAAGTTGTTCAATGAGCAGGATAATGAGTATGATGTACTTGTAGCCAGTGATGCTGTTGGCATGGGATTGAACCTCAACATCAGGAGGGTTGTGTTCTATAGCTTGGCAAAGTACAATGGGGACAGGATGGTTCCGGTTCCTGCTTCTCAAGTAAAGCAGATCGCTGGACGTGCTGGTCGGAGGGGTAGTGTTTATCCTGATGGGCTCACAACTACTTTCTTGAAGGATGACTTGGATTATTTGATCCAGTGCCTGCAGCAGTCGTTTGAGGAGGCACAGAAAGTTGGTCTTTTTCCATGCTTTGAGCAAGTGGAAATGTTTGCCAGCCAGTTCCCTAACCTTACTTTCAATGAGCTGTTGGATAAATTCCGTGATAATTGCCGCATTGATAAGACATACTTCATGTGTCAGCAGGATAGCATTAAGAAGGTTGCTAATATGCTAGAGAGGGTCCAGGGGCTATCCCTCAAGGATCGCTACAATTTTTGCTTTGCACCAGTAAATATAAGGGATCCAAAAGCCATGTACCATCTTCTAAGATTTGCAACTCACTATAGCCAAAGCCGTCGTGTCAGTATCGCGATGGGAGTGCCAAAAGGTTCTGCACGAAACGACACTGAGCTACTGGACCTTGAGACGAAGCACCAGGTTCTATCGATGTATTTATGGCTGGCACACCATTTTGAGGAAGATAACTTCCCTCATGTGCAGAAAGCTGAGGAAATGGCAACAGACATTGCTGATTTACTTGGCAAGTCACTTGCCAAGGCCTGCTGGAAGCCAGAATCGAGACAGCAAGTGAGGCAGCGACAAGAAAATGCAGATGAGGATAAGAGCAACGAGGAACACACAGATGGTGCAAAGGATGGTTCTAATGATGGTGGTTATGAACGACCAAGGTCACTTGCTAAAAAAGTCCTTAGGTAATAGCTCCAATTGTCATCATTTCACATAAATCAAGCTTTAGCAATTGACTTGTTAGGCAAATAAAAGGGAGCTGAAATACTTGACAACTCACTTTAAGATATTATAGACATTGTTCTTCGCCTTTTCTTTTATTGGGGCATCTGAATTGAGTTCATATCTGAAGTGTTAATCTCCTGATGATTGTGCCTTTTCATTGAGATTTATGTATTTCTTGTGCTCGGTATGGTCCTTGCTTGTGGTGTTGATAGTTCATCATTTAATATATGAGTTTGCCCGAAACATATTTGTTCAAGGTGCTCCTTTCATTTGTTTACTATGGTAAACTGCACACTTTTGATCAAGCACTGCTATTTTAGATGCATTTTCTTGGACCTGCAGAATAATCGCGCAAGAAAATACCCACAGAAATGCAAAAGCCACTGTCACTGCAAAATCTCCGTGATGCACAGCTTGCCTAGCTAGCAGTGTTTTGTTTGGATTTATTGGGATGATATTGTTATCTCTATTATGTGAAAATAATTAGCGTTTCAACGCTGGTAACAACTTCACTTGTTGGAATGAAACTGGAAATACACCTACTTACTGCTGCCAGACTTCAAGTTGCTCACTTACTCTAGACTAGATGTGCTTAGACGGTTAGACCTGCAACTCACATGTAGAATGGGGCTGAGAAAACATGTCATGTGTGCATGACATACTTGCTAACTTAAGGGTCTGACAACTTTCTGAGATGCTATTTTGTTTATCATTTATTGCAGTTTTTGTCAGCAAATTACACTTAGTCACTATCCTCTCTGAGTCTCACAGATAAGGATTAGCTGGAAATTTTGAGTCCACCAGTGAACGCATATGTTAAACTACTGTTTCTGTCCGGAACATAGTCATTTAAGTACGAATTTTGTGCTCTTATGCATTTTTTCGTCATTGTTATATCATTGCTCTTTGCTTCTTTCGAGTTATTTAATTTATCAAACCATGCAATGCAACAATCAACCTTTGAGAAACAAGGTCATAGTTTTCCATATTCGATAGGTGCTTCTGGGGATTAAGTTCATTTAATTTTCCTGACCCTTTCGCCAAAGGAAAGGTGTATGCAGCTGACTTTGGATGTCTTGTAGTTACATAACACTGGTGTGTTTCAGTTTATGCATTCGATAGAGGTGGACTTCCCTGACTTTTAGATGTCTTCTAGTTCCTTGAGTTTTCACTTGAATGTTTAAGTTGTTTATGTATTCGGTCCTCTTGCAGGAAATGGCAGGACAGACCCAACCATAGTTCTCCATCCTTGGCGACATGAAGTTCTTATTGGTTATTGGTCTATTGGGAACAGATTGAGCTAAGTTGGACAGCTTTTTCCAAACCCCAAACGTGAGCCTGCAGGCTTAGCATGAGTTTTGGTATCAAATGGTTTTGCTGCTGCAGCGTGGATTTTGATCGCGAGGTTAAAGCCTTCCTGAAGGTTGTGCAACATTTGCATCAACAGACTGCTATTTAATTGCACCACGGGATATTTATGCTGACTTTTTGTAGTGAAAATGGTAGATTGCACGGCAAGGAATAATTGGCTAATGTTTAGGAGGTAGCCACAGTAAAATTAGTTATTTTGTTAAAAGCTTTATCAGATTGCAGTAAGTGTTAACTGGGTATATGTTAAGCTTTCAGTGTTTAGATTATTTAGCAGAGCCTTGTTATGTGATGCTGTTTGTTCGAGTGAAGGACAATTTGATATGCCTGGCAACGTATCATTTGAGGCGTCTGTGCCTTGGATTTCATATGTGAATAAGTTGGACTACTGTTTTGTATACATATGGCCATATGGGCGTCTGGGTTGTCATATACTCCCTCCATTTTTATTTTGATGACGTCATAAAAATGGAGGGAGTACAGTTCAGACTGTTTTTTTTGTACTGTGTTCTGATGCGGAATTCAGTCTAGCAGGAAATTTTACTAATTAGAGATGTTGCTGTTATGGCTTTAAATGTAATCATTTATCAACTTGATAGCTACACTGACTTTTTTATATATAAAAAAATACTACACCAACTCTTTTCAAAGAGGAACACCCATAAATCTAGGGAAAAGGTGGTGTTGCCATCGAATCAAGAATTCCTTAATCCTTATATGCTATTGAAACTTACTCGTATTTGCCATCAGAATTATACACTTCTATCTCATTGTTTTCAATTTTTTTTTCATCCTAACTATGCCATTGACGACATTCAAAAGAAAATAGTGCGAGTAGACTCATCAATCATATCTTCTTTTTCTCACGTTAACGCCCATTATACTCGTCGATTGATTAACTATGTAGGCACCGACGCTTAATTAACCTGACTGTGGTCTCACCTCATTGCACATCTTCAATCTTGTTATATCAATTGTTACACATCTTCAATGCTATATTACCAATTGTTGCCTCGAGCCTATATTATTACTTAATGGAGGGGTAAGAGAGCTACTAAGATGAAACTAGAAAAATGTAAGACTGTAATAGCCTTTTTGGTATCTCACTCATGGATGGAAAATGAGAAAATTGAAACTAGTGGGAAAAAAATATAAGTTTTTTTTAGCCAAAAAAAATTAAAGTCTTGACAAAAATTATAAGTTTCGCGGCAATCACCAGAACTGCTGGGCTGGAAATGCTCAGTTTTTTTTTTTTGAGGACATGGAAATGCTCAGTTGCTTTTAAAGTCTTGACAAACACCACATCTCTCGAGGCCCAGCCCAACCCTACTCCAACGGGCGGCAAGCGCGAATCTCCGCGCGTCCTGGTATATAAAGCCCAGCAAGCAACGACCCGTCTCCTCCCTTTCCCTGGTGACCACGCCCGCCTCCGCCCTCGGTTTCCTCCCTCCCGCCGTTGCGCACTGGCAGCGGCAGCCAGCTTCACTCCCTGCGGAGAGCTAAAACTCTAGACATCCTCGCGAAGGGAGCTTTCGCTTTCAACCCGCGATGCCGACGGCGCAAGAGAAGGGCAAGAGGGCCAGGGTCGACGAGGCCGAGGAGGAAGGGGGCGAGCCCATCGACGCCGCCCTCCTGGTCTCCATTGAGAAGCTCCAGGAGGTCCAGGAAGAGATCGAGAAGGTGAGTCGTGTCGCTTCCGAAGTTATTTCTCTTACCCATTTGGCGCTCCGACGATCGCTCGCTCGTTCCATCGGTTGTTTGTTGTGGCCGCCGCGTGTAATTTAGGTGATGTTTGCCTGCCAATTTGGTGGCTGTGAGCTGGTTTAGGTGTGCATTCGTCACTTGGCGATTGATTGATTCATTGATACCTGAATGGAAGTTTATGCTTTTCGCACTAGACCTCAAGCTGGGGAATCAGTCAGGTTTAGTTTGGGAATTAAGTTCCGTGCCCCTGTGGACTCATTAATATCGGAATACAACTAGACACTTAGCCGTGTTGTTATGTCAATAAATCGGATTTCAATGGCTTGTGACCTTATGCCAGTTAAATGCAGACTCGTGTATCTTGACTGCAACTTTTGTTCTCCTTCAACTCAGAGTTTAGCGGCTTGAAATGTGGTGTAATATCATAAGGCAATTACAGAAATGTACTGGTTAAATTGCTTCCCTGTACAGAATGAATGGCTCAATCATTTAACACAAACTTTGTAGAATTTTTCTTATTTGAAATAAAAAAAATATCTACATTTATGTTTTTTTTTCAGTGTATTTTTAAGTTTAGTCTGTTTCTCTTAGCATCAGTTGATTACAGGTTAACGAGGAAGCTAGCAAGAAAGTTTTGGAAGTGGAACTGAAATACAATGAAGTTCGCAGACCAGTTTATGTTCGGCGAAATGAAGTTATCCAGAAAATTCCAGATTTCTGGCTGACCACGGTTTGTAATACATTTTTACAATGCTCAGTATTCATGCTCTTATTTATTGACGGTGCTTATGAGCTCATATCACCCTGCAGTTCCTTAGCCATCCGATACTCGGCGAACTTCTAACTGAGGAAGATCAAGAGGTATTTTTATCTGGCATGCTTTTAACTTTGGAGCGTTTATAAAATTAATTCATCTGTATTCTGGAAACTGTGTGAAACCAATCATTGTTTTTAAGCATCTTGACTAACTGACAAATCTAATATGTTTGTTCTGTTGTAGATTTTTAAACACTTGGAATCTATAGATGTTGAAGAGTCCGAGGATATTAAATCGATCTGCTCTATTACTCTCGTAAACTTCTTTTGCACCTGCCAGCTCGATGTCCCTCCTTTTACTTTTCAAAGAACGATTTTTACATTACTATCTTCTGATCTTGAACTAGCAGATCTTTTCGGCCAATCCATATTTTGAAGATAAAAAACTCACAAAGACGTATTCCATTAGTGATGATGGAAGAATTTCAGTGAAGGCTACCTCCATTAAGTGGAAAGATGGAATGGTATTGTGCCTTGACTATCAAAATATGTGTTGAACTCGCTAAAATCCTGCTGAAAATACTAATTATTTTTCTGATTCGTACATTAGGATATTGTCAATGGAAAGACGTGCATGAAAAACGGGGACAAACGACTCCTAGTTGATGAAAGGTATCATGTTTCTATTTGAGCACAGTTTGTTTCTCTTGCTAGTTTCTCCCAAGAGATAATCAATAATAAAAATTCTAAGCATTCTACATTTTTTCCTGCCATTCTTGTTCACCGTATGTGTCTAAATATATTACTCTGTACATTCTATCGGCTCCTTCTCAATAATAAAAATTCTAAGCATTCTACATATTTTCCTGTTTCGATTGTTGCATTCTTCCTGCCATTCTTGATCACCATATGTGTTTAAATATATTACTCTGCACATTTTATTGGCTCCTTCGACTTTTATTTCACATTCCTATTTCCATGCCTATTCTGCCAGCAGCCTCATGGAAAACAAGGTTAAGCCAGTACACTTGCATAGTTTAATGGAGCCCTGCAAGGCCATGTCGTTATGTCTGTTTGATAGCTTTACTGTTAAGTATCCAAAACAATGTCATGGCTTTATGACTACTTAGCAAGGTTCTCTTTTATGTAAGCTTTGGAATGTACTTTGTCGCTTTTTACCTTGACTAAGCATTACATTGTTTATTCAGTAAAATAATATGTTTACCTTAATTGAGTTGCAAGTAGGATTTGCTCTAAAGATGGCCTGTCTTCTGTTTCTTTTGCAGCTTCTTCACTTGGTTCAGTGATAAAAAGAACAGTAGGCTTACTAACGGGGAGATGGATGAGGTATAACACTTTAATGGTCTTACATTGAGTCCTAAAAATATATAAGCCAACTGAGAATGGTCTCCGTTGGCTTTAATTGCATAGGTGGCAGATATCATCAAGGAAGACTTGTGGCCTAATCCTCTGAAGTTCTTCAACAATGTTAGTGGTTCTTTTCTGACTAGCGATTATTCAGTTTATGTTTTTCGATCTTTATATCTTGTCCTAAAATTTCTCATTGCAGGAGTTTGAAGGCGGATTCGAACAAGAGGATGAAGATGAGGTAATACTTGACTTTTTTTTAATAGCATTAATATATTTCTGTTAAAATTAGCATTGTTTTTCACTTTTTCTGCACCTGGCCCATGATTAATCGTACAGCTGTCTGATTAGTACACCATTTAATCATTTACTGTACTCCTCAGAATACTTATTATGCTAGTAATATCACTACACCTTCTCATTTGTTGATAATTACGTATACAAGGTGGATGTATTGATCATATTTAAAATTATACTATACATCTATTTATCATTCTCTTTGTATGTTTTTAGGGATCTGATGAGGAGGAAGCCGAGGATGATTCAGAAGAGGGAGATGGGGACAACTAAGCCCTTTTCAATTATATTAGCGTTGATAACGTGTGTCTGCAGAATGCGGAGACCTGACCCGCTTTTGAGGTGTTTTGGTTTGGTGCGTGACTGGTTGTAGTTTTAGGTGCTTCTTTTCAGAAACTCGGGCTTATCGATTAGCAACTCAAGGACCACTTTGACTGATTTCTGAATGGTCAATCCACTATACGTGCAAGTACTGTTTCGACTGCTGATTGTTGAGGTCAATCTCATCAAAAGAAGAGGCGAGTGAAAAGACGTACATGCCCCCAATCATTATTGCTCTCTCTCCTTCCCGCAATGCCCATCAACGCCAGCACATCCTCCCGTCGCCCGTCAACACCGCAACCTGCCGCCGCCGCAGCCACGCCACATGTCGCCCGAGGTCCTCGCCCCGGCCGCGACCTCGCCGTGCCGCCGCAACGAGGGACCCGCCCGCCTCGCCAGCGCCGCCGCGAATCGGGGAGGCGGAAGCTCGGTAGCGAGACGCGTCGGCAGAGCCTGGGCGAGCTCCGTGGCGGAGCCTGGGCGAGCTTGTTGACGACGGCTTGGGCGGGGAGGCACCACCGCGACGGGGCAAGCTCGAGCTCCAGAAGGACAACAATGGCGATGGTGACTGCTCAAGGTCGAGAAGGACGGCAATCGAGGACGAACTGCGGCGGCGCGTCGTCAATCGTGGCATGCCGGAGCACCGTAGCCAGGAGGAGGATGTGCTGCGGCAGGCGGCGAGCCTCCTCCCACAGCTCGTCGTGCACGCCTCTTGTTCTCCTCCCCGCCCATCTCCTTCAAATTCGAGGACGGCCTGGGCTCCTCCATGGCGTAGACCACGAGCGCGCACGCGGTGGAGGGAGACGGCGACCACAAGCTCCGCTGGCCTTGCCCTTGGCGCTCGAGTCCTCCATGGCGCGACCGTTCTTCTGCGCGAGCTCGAGACGTGTTGGCCATGGCGGCGAGCAGCCCCAGCCGCCTCTGGAGCTTCGGAGAAGACGCGCCCCGGCCGGCCGCATCCAACCCGCCGGAGATGCAGGCAGGGGAGCGGAGCGCCTGGTAGGTGAGATGCGGGAGGAGAGGATAAGGTTGTGGATGCGTGGCTGAGAAATTTTTGATTTTTTTAATCGACGTGGGGCCCACTTCACCTCCCCAGCTAGGACTTCCCTCCGATTCCTCCCTCCGATTCTTTATATTCTGAGACGGAGGGAGTAACAACGTTTCCTCCGACTTTCTATGACCATGCGCCCGTCTACTACTATTCACTACTGTACATCGACTGACTGACATCATGTTGGTTTTCAGGAATGAAGTGGATTGTTCTATCACCACCTAACAAGCACATGATTAGCTTAAACATGAGGGATGAGTCGATGACCGCCAAAATTCTATTCCATTGGTCTACTTTTTTTTTTAGCATCACTGGTCTACTTTGTGCAAAAACTTGCCACTGGAATACAAAGGTATTCAGTGATACGCGTGGGCCTCTACTGCGGCTCCTCATGGGCTGGATCATGCAATATCAAAAAGAAGGTGGGCTGGCTTCCAGCCCACAATCCAGACTCCACGTGCTCTGGTCGGCCGCATAGCCCGTCTGTCGTTGTGGCCGGCCTGCTTGCTACTGCTTCTGCAAGCAGAACTGCAGAAGCAACCAAGGCCCGTTCAAAAAAAAAAAGAAGCAACAAAGGCTCCGGCCGCGGCGGAAGCGCTCGCTCTCTCGGCGTGCGTAGCATTCACGCAGGGGACCTCTGCGACGCTGCGTCAAATCGACGCGCGGCGAGTCCCGCCCCCGCCTCGT
>LAPY01000757.1:141281-153527 GCA_000970635.1 Eragrostis tef
CTCGGCCCTGTCACGCTTTTTCTCGCCTGTTGGCCGGGCGATAAGCCCTAATCGCCCTATGGACGGGCGATTGGGCGACTAGTCTTGCAAATTTCTAAAATGTGCGACTATTAACAAAAATATAATTAAAAAATCGATTAAAAATAAAAAAAATTCATTTCCTTTTGCTTATACGGCTTCTTGGTCCAGTCCAACGGGTCGCTCTCCTCGCTGGGCCTCAACGCACGCACTATAGTCTGCGTGGACTGGGCCTTATTGGGCTGAGGAGGAGAGGCACGTTTCCTAGCAACAAGCAGCATCCGTTGCCTACAGCCATTACTTCGGTTTGTTGCTTGCGAGTCAGTGAAGAAAAACAGCAGCACTCACATTTTGTTGGACCGAAAATCCCGTAAACGAAGCCATTCTCATGAACTGGTGTGGCTTGGGGCTCTAATAGAGAATTGGTGTCTGAAACAATTCGAAAATGCAAGTGAAACAATTTAAAAAAACACCCGGAACAATTTGAAAAATGACACGGAACAATTGAAACTAGCATCCGGAACAATTTTAAAAATGGATTGGAACAATTGGGAGAAGGAGCTAGAACAATTTGAAAAGCCGTTTGGAACAATGTGAACCAACAACTGAAACAATATATTTAATGACCAGGCTATTTAGTAGAAAAAAGATTTGTCTATCGGATTAGGGTTGGAAAAATACAAAAAATAAGCTACAACAATTAAGAATAGAAAGGAATATGAATGGGTTTGTGCGTTGACTTGTGTTGGTCCTTCTGATCCGACCTAGGTTGACCGTACGCCCGGTGTGCTTCCTTAAATATCAGATCTTCACTATCAATAAATAAATAAAATCAGATCTTCGGCTTCGCGCTTGTGCCGCATCTCGCCATCGTATTTGTGGCTCTCACGTGGATACTAATCTTCCATTTGCTAGTGCTTTGTCTTATCTAGCTCGAGTATGGTTTCTGATGAGTAGTTATTTCGGTGAAGGTAAATCCTTTTTCTTGAAAAATGTTTGGCGGTCTCTCTCTCTCTCTGCAAACCATTTGGCAGATTCTATAGGTAATTTTAAGAGCCTTCATAGGTTGCTTATTTGTGTATTGCCTGCTGGTTGATTCCATGCATTGTACTCATATTGCTCTGGCAAAAGGCGATGTCGATCGATGCAGACCTTAAACTGTGAGCGCTACAAGCATGAACCTAGTGGTTTTGTGCAAAAACCAGGTGCTGTTGCAAATGGCCGCACCTTTGTCTATATCTGAAAAGATATGGACTTCGGTGAAAAATCAAATTCCAAAGCAAAGCGTTTGAGACTCACCAAATTGTCACGCGTTCTAGCATTCGGCCTTCCTCTGACGCGTGACACCCGGATGCGAGAAACTTTAGAAACGCAATGAAGCCCGGGTGGAAAATCTTGGCCATCACACGCGACACGTGGCAGTCATGGGCGTGCATCATCTCCTCTGGCACTGTTTCTCACTCGCCTCCTATTCCTACAAAAAGCCCCGGCCCCGTTGTCCTTCCTCCTGACTTTGGCTTCTCCTTTTGCCAGTCTCTCCTGAAACTTCAGTTCCATCGTCCTCTCATCCAAGGAGGATGAGCACAGTTCCAAGGCAGAACTCCTGTGACAGCTCGGACTCCCATGACAGCTTGGAGTCCTATAAAAGCTTGGACTCCTATGGAAGATGGGACTCCTACCGCTATGATGACCTTATGGAGGCGCCTACACTGTCCAGCAAGGAACTCGAACGAGCTAGGGTATTTGTATTCTTCCATCTCAGTTTCTATTTAAGTTTTGGCTTATCAATTAGAGTTCGCGCCTTTTTTCAAACTAGTTTTCGCGCCATTTCTCCGTCGTTTGAATTATAGAAACATAGTTGTGAGAAATTTGTGCGCTTGTGGTTCTACATATTTTTTAGAACTTTTTGGCGCCTTTTTTCAAACTAGTTTTCGCGCCATTTCTCTGTCTTTTGAATTATAGAAACATAGTCGCCATAAATTTGTGCACTTGTGGTTCTACAGATTTTGAGACCTTTTTGGGTGGGTTGTTGTAACATCAGGTCGATTCTTCTTTCAATGATGTTTAGTGCTACAGTTACATTGCTTGTTCAATCCCTCGTATAAAATCCCTATACAGAGGAAATAAAGTGGTATATTCACAAATAGGTGGAAATGATTGTAACCTTGAAGTTTAGGCAAAAATTTCATTATTACGCTTCAAATCTGGTGTTGATTCATACTATGAAAGATGAGATTTCCCTCAAAACAGATGGGTACTCACAGAAGCAGTATGATTTTTCCTTTCTTGGTGCGGCCAAATATGGACAATTTTTTTTCATGATATTGTGTGACGTGTGAGTGTTTTGTACCAATGCATTTGAAGATCAGTGTTAGTTGGGCTGTGTTCCCTGTAGAATTTACCGCCGTTTGACTGTTTGGTACAGGAGCAAGCTTTGATGATCCTGGCGTCCGAGTCCCCCGAAGAAGCTTTCAGAATTTTCACTGAGGTACTCTACTATTGCACGTCATTTGAAGATTCAAGTCCTCATGAATAAGGTTGGATATATACCTGCATCTATTTTGTTGCAGGTTTCTAAAGTCAAAATTGATGATCAGCCGAAGAAGAAGGTCGAGACCGGCCCGAAGATGCCTCCTCCAAAAGCTGATGATGGGAAGCCCGGCGCCACCGTGCAGCCCCCACCGAAGAACTGAGACTTGAGACCTCTGCACCAACAACGACGAGGCTTGCCATGCCACCGGTGGGTGAATAATTTGTGGTTTCATTGGAAACAAAGGAGAAGTCTCTTAATTTTAGATTGTCATCGCACATGCATATGAACCTGCAATACTAGCAGCACCATCGTTTGTGTCGAACGCATCGCACATATATGCATCTGAACCTTGAATACTAGCAGCACCGTTCAGTTTGTTTTGATTCATGGCAGTGTCGAACGCATTGCGTTTCAGCGCTTCTCGTGGCGCCGCTTCTCTTTTTGGTCGTTCACGTCCCACGCCATCGCGTGTGAGACGACGTTCGAGCGTTTCCTGTTTTCGCGCGGCGAGTACATTAGATGCAGCGTCATTCATGCTTGCGTTACGTCGTCCTGTAGCTACGTTGGCAGTTGGCACGCAGCGTTGACGACGCAGTACGTGTAGAGCGGCATCCTCACGCACGTACGTACCACCGCGCCTTGCGTGTGTTCCTCTGCTTTGGCACCTTGTGCGTGCCCCGCGCACCGGTGTTGCTGCAATGGCGTCTCGGGCTCCGGTGCATTGCATTGCCTGTTCCGCGGCAGAGCGGTCGGTATATGACGGATGTGCAGACAGGTGTACTGCCTGCAAAGAGAGTGGTTTTCCTTTGTGTGTTTGAGAGTGCCTGCAAGCAGAGACAAGCGTAGAGTGTGTGATGTTATCATGTTGGACAGTTTGTATGACACAGAGGAACACCAAGGTCAACAATACATGGACCGGGCCATTAGCGAGAGATTTTCCTTTGTTGTGGTTGGGTGCCAAAGCCGCAGGCCTAGCCCGACCCAACACAGTCGTGATTGTAGCAAGCTAGAACGAGAACTTGAAGAGCATGTCGTGCCAGTACACCTGGCCGGGCCTGAGCGTCTGCGACGGGAACTCGGGGTGGTTCACGGCGTCGGGGGTACCCCTGCGTCTCCAGGCAGAACGCGCTGTTGTTCAGCCAGTTGGCGGTGTACAGGTGCACGGCCGGCTGGTTGGCCCACAGCTCCATCGCCGTCCCGGGCCACCGCCACCGGCCGCATGCCGTCCTCCCCGTCACGACGTAGGTCTCATCGTATCCGGGGACGCGGCCGCCCGTGACCTCCCAGACGATGCGCGCGCCGATGGGCGCCGGCGTCCGGAAGTCCAGGGGCGTGCCGGCCACGGGCACGACGCGGCCCCGACGACGACATGCCGTGACGCGAAGAGCCGGAGCGTGTGGCGCAGGACGTCGCCGCTGCCCTGCCCGCCAAGGTTCCAGTACGTGTGCTGCAGCAGGTTCACCGGCGTCGCCTTGTCCAGCGCCGTCGCGTTCATGTGCACGCCCAGCACGTACGGGCTCGACAGCCGGTACGTCACGTACGCGTCCAGGTCGCCCGGGAACCCTGCTCAAAGTTTATTATCACGACGACTACGGTTACGCTTAGACATTACTATACCCTGTACATTACTGAAAATCAAAATGCATTGAAGTTCCATTCCTGCTCCTGGTTTTGGAAGGAAACGTGTGCATTTGTGTGTACCTTCTTCTCCGTCGAAGCTGCGGTAGTACAAGGTGATGTACGGGGAGTTGCCGCCACCAACATACTCCTTAACCGTCCATACGCCCTTGCTGAAACCTCTGCGACCACCTAACAAAGTGTACAATATATAATAATATAAATAGGCATTAGCCACGCAATCCTTTCAGTTCCAGCAGAATACTGTTGTCTGAAAAATTCTGAAGCATGTATCCATACCGTGAATTGTATTGTTGCCGCCGTTAAGGTAAAGTTGATAGGCTTTGCCATCAAGGACGACCCGACCCCGGGCTATTCTCTGGGCTACGCGCCCAACTAGAGGCCCGAAGTAAGAGGCATCTTTCTGGTTGGCACGAGCAAGATGAAAAAAAAAACAACGTTAAAATGAGACAGAAGGAACACTTTCTTGAAGCAATAATCTCACAAAAATTATAATGGAACTTTTTTAAGTAATAGTTTGGCAAAAATTACAATTTGTTTGGCAAAAGTATCAAAACAATACATATTACACAATTCTTTCACTACACGTACACGTCCACGGCCCCCGGGAACCCTGCTCAGTGCTCACAGTTTTTGTTATCACGACGACTATGATTGCGTTTCGACATTAGTACACTGTATGTATGTTGCTGAAAATCAAAATGCACCGGATTTCCATTTGCTGCTTCTGGTTTTGGAAGGAAACGTGTGTATTTGTGTGTGTACCTTCCTCTCCGTCGAAGCTGTGGTAGTACAAGGTGATGTACGGGGAGTTGCCGCCACCAACATACTCCTTAACCGTCCATACGCCCTTGCTGAAACCTCTGCGACCACCTAACAAAGTGTACAATATATAATAATATAAATAGGCATTAGCCACGCAATCCTTTCAGTTCCAGCAGAATACTGTTGTCTGAAAAATTCTGAAGCATGTATCCATACCGTGAATTGTATTGTTGCCGCCGTTAAGGTAAAGTTGATAGGCTTTGCCATCAAGGACGACCCGACCCCGGGCTATTCTCTGGGCTACGCGCCCAACTAGAGGCCCGAAGTAAGAGGCATCTTTCTGGTTGGCACGAGCAAGATGAAAAAAAAAACAACGTTAAAATGAGACAGAAGGAACACTTTCTTGAAGCAATAATCTCACAAAAATTATAATGGAACTTTTTTAAGTAATAGTTTGGCAAAAATTACAATTTGTTTGGCAAAAGTATCAAAACAATACATATTACACAATTCTTTCACAAAATTACATATTCAAGAAATGCTATCAAAATTGAGAATATGTACTCCTTATATCACATAACTACAAATATAAATAATTCGTGTCGCAAAACTATAAATTTTATAAGGTATCACAAAACTATCTTTCGTAAGACCCCAATGAATTGAAAAGAGTAAATTTCGTAAGACCCCAAGTTTTATGGCTCTTGTCTCACAAAACCACAGGTATTTTGGCTTGTCTCACTTAACCACATGTGTTTATGGTCATATTGTTTCACAAAATCACGCATCTTTCAAACATAGCCATTAATATGACATGTCAACTATATATCTTTATACTTGCATGATGCAATTTTTTAATCAATTTGATTGACGAAATCATTGAGTTGGATACACAACCATGTAGTCACTAAAAATCAAAGTAGAGTCCATAGATAATATTTATATTATTTTTATATGGGTGGGATTTTATGAATCAATTAGACCAAAATACCCGGGGTTAAGTAACATGAGCCAAAATGTCTGAAGTTTTGTGCAACAAAGACCATATAACCCGAGGGTTTATGAAATTCTCTATTGAAAACTACGGATTTCAGTTTGTAAGTTTTGTCAGTGGCGGATCCAACGATTGGTAGTTGGATTTTCCCAAGTCAAGAAAGCACGAGGCCGGGGCTATTAACAGTTTGAACAATGTCTACATTTTAGCGTGTGCAGGTCATTAAAACTAACTTTCTTATTGGTAGGTAAAGTGTTACTAATAGTAGAGGTATAAATTTAGGTCAGTAGTATAGAAAACAATTTACTAGCATCCAAATCATGAGCGTAAAGAAGTACAACTAGGTAACCAAAAAAATAATTTACTAGATTCCAAATCACGAAAATAATGAAATACAAGTAGGACATAGGAACGGGCAAACACAAGCGAGTAATTTTGACGAATGGTGATAATTATTGCAAAATTAATCAGCTGTCAACAAAGTAAACAGACCATCGGAAAAGTAATAATGAAAAATAAGATCAACACTTTCGGTTTCGGGTGCCTTTCTATGTATGAATTCATTGCTTCATATGTAGAGGGAGGGAGAGGATAGTTCACGGTGGTAGTATAGTAGCTCTGAACTAGGCAGTCTAAGAAGATAAGCATATACCAGCTGCAACATCCATTGTTCTCACGCAAACAAAGAAATGCACGCATAATACTGCTTGAAAAATGAACATTCAGAGTGTTCTGGCTGATCTTACTACGTATTTAGCGATGGTGTCTTTGCCAAGGACGACATCATCCAAATTCCCTGCGAAAACATTAAAGATTGGAGTTAATCCTGGACTGAAAAGGAGATCTACACAAAAAAAAATTAGGCCACACAGGAGCCGCGCCGTACCTTTGGAGTTTGGAGTCCGGAAGGACGACAGACATGATTATGGCACCAAAGTTGGTGACTTTGACGGAGAAATCGTCCCTCTTGAGCTTGTACACTCGAACCATCTTCCTTGCGTCGGCGCCGATGGCCAGTGCCGAGCAGTAGTGGAGCTAGAAGAAAATCAAAAGGGGTGCTAACATCAAGCTAGTTGTTATTTTTCTGATCATTTTTGTCTTGTGGGTGCAAAACTTTTGTTTTTATGGGTGCATATATGGTGAAATTAAGGAGGCATTTTTTTTATGAAACAAAAATTAAGGAGGCATGAAAGATTTAGTTTCACTTTGGCATGGGTGCAGCCGCACCCACTGCCACTAATATGGCTCCGCCCCTGTCGCTGAGGCTATGAGGCACAGCAGCGCAAGGTACAACATGCCTCTTGCCAGTGTCGTTCGAGTTCTCTTCTTCCTCCAACCGCGCAACTCCGCAACTCCATCAGAGTCTATCTTACTCTGCTTCGCCGCTTCGTCTTCCGCTTCCCCCACTATGGTTCCTCCCACTTCGAATCCATCCCCACCTCCCTCTCGGGATACAGTCGCCGCCGTCAGCAATGTTGGAAAATCTTGATCTGTTTCTTGCCCTTGGGTGGGTTGGGGCTAGGCCATTTCTTTTTGCTTATATGGCTTCTTGGCCCAGTCTAACTCAGGCCTCTCATACCAAAAGAAGAAAATGAGTAGTTTGTGCATTGACTTGTGTTTCAAGCACAACTTACGTCACTTTTCTCTCTCTCTCTCTCTCTCTCTCTCTCACACACACACACACACACACAATCACGCGCACGCGCACACACACACACAAGTCACTAATTAAACTGCCTAGAGTAAGTAATATCATTGAACCAAGTGCAATGTTACTATTTCATATATCGTTTTATACTTGACATGTAATTTTGAGACGCTTTGTCAACCTATGCAATTGGTTGTTATTTTAGTTGTACTTCGTTCGCTATTGTTGTCACACTTATTTATCCAAAAGTATTATTTCTCATAGGTTGCTTATTTGTGTATTGCCTGCTGGTTGATTCGATGCATTGTCCCTTTGCCGTATTAACTTGATCAAACTCTTGTTTCTTTCTTCAGTTAGCTAGTTCATGGTTCATGTACATCATATTGCTCTGGCAAAAGGCCATGTCGATCGTCAAACCTTAAACTGTGAGCATGAACTAGTGGTTTTGTGCAAAGACCAGGTGCCTGTTGAAAACCAGCAAATGACGCACCTTTGTCTATATCTGAAAAGATGTGGAATTCGGTCGAAACATAAAATTCCAAAGCAAAGCGTTTGAGACTCACCAAACAGTCACGCGTTCTGGCATTCGGCCGTCCTCTGACGCGTGACATCCGGACGCGAGAAACTTGAAACGCAATGAAGCCCAGATGGAAAATCTCAGCCATCAGACAAGACATGTGGCAGTCAGGAGCATGCATGATATCCTCTTCCACTGTCTCTTACTCAGTGATGACTAAATGGGCCGGGTCAAATAGGTGGACACGAAGCACATAATTTTGACCCGGCCCAAGCACAGCACGACCCGATGAATTTCGGGCCCGGGCCGGCATGACACGAGAGTTGGGCCGTGCCATGGGCCAAGGGTGCAACCAAATGGGCAGCACGGCATGGCACGATTATGTTTTAGTAAATATATTTTAAGTTTATATATATACAACTAGTAGTCTTATCTTAGTGGTAAGTGTCTTTCTTATGTATGAGGTTCTAGGTTCAATTCTTTATACTTGTACCTATATTTGCATCACTTTACACTAAATTTCTTCAAAAATAACTAAATGAACCAACATTTAAAACGGACTGTCGGGCTAAACAGGACGACCCGACACGAAAATAACACCAGGCCGTCTAGTGATGGACAAACAGGCACACGGCAATTAGTTTCGGGCTGAGCCATGCCAGCCCACGGGCTCCCTCTTGGTCCATGGCACGTCATGCAATTGATTAATTGTGTTGGGCCGGTCGTTTAGCCCGACAACCTGTTTTAAATTTTAGCCTATTTAACTATTTTTTTAAGGAATTTAGTGTTAAATGGTGCAAGAATAGATGCTAGTAAGGAGAATTGAAACTGGGACCTCATAGATAAGAAGGAATCTACTTAACATTAGACTAAGAGCCTGTTTGTTTGGGCTGGAGCTTTTGAGCTTTTAGAAAAGCTGGCTGTTTGAGTAGCTGAAAAATTGTCTACTAGATTTTTAATATTGGCTTTTGTAATATATATTAAACTTCTCAGCATGCCAAAAGTCAGAAAAGCACCTTTCAGCAAGCTTTTCAGCTTTTAGTTTATTTTATCATAAGTCAGCTTTTCAGCACTCCAAAAACCAAATCAGAAGTTTGTTGTTTGTTTCAGCTTTTTAGCTGGCCAGCTTAAAAGCTGGAACAAACATGGCCTAAGACTGTTAGTTGTACACATAAAAATTAAAAATAAATTTAATAAAACTTAATCGGGCCGTGCCGTGCCGTGCCGCCCATCGGTCCACACCTCGGCCCAAGCACGGCCCGATGGTGCGTGCCGTGCCGGCTCGGACCCAAAATTCATCAGACCGTGCCGTGTTTGAGCTAGACCAAAAATTACGTGTTTCATGCCCGCCCGCTTAGCCCGGTCCTTTGGCCATCACTACAAATGCCCCTGCACCGTTGTCCTTCCTCCTTTGCCTTCTCTTTTTGCCAGTCTGTCCAGAAACTCCAGTCCCATCGTCCTCTCATCCAAGGAGGATGAGCACACTTCCAAGGCAGGACTCCTGTGACAGCTCGGACTCCCATGACCGCTTGGAGTCCTATGAAACCTGGGACTCCTACCGCTCTGATGACCTTATGGAGGCACCTACCCTGTCCAGCAAGGAACTCAAACGAGCTAGGGTATTTAGTATTCTTCCATCTCAGTTTCTATTTAAGTTTTGGCTTATCAATTAGAGTTCGCGCCTTTTTTCAAACTAGTTTTCGCGCCATTTCTCCGTCGTTTGAATTATAGAAACATAGTCGCGACAAATTTGTGCGCTTGTGGTTCTACAGATTTTTTGAGAACTTTTTGGTTGGGTTGTTGTAACATCAGTTTGATTCTTCTTTCAATGATGTTTAGTGCTAAAGTTAAATTTCTTGTTCAATTCCTTGTATAAAGTCCCTATAGAGAGGAAATAAAGGGTATATTCAGAAATTGGGGGTGGGGGGGGGGGGGGGGGGGGGGGGGTTTTACCCTTATTTCATTATTACACTCCAAATCTGGTTTCGATTCATACTATGAAATGATGAGATTTCCCCCCAAACTGATGAGGAAATTAGTTACAAGCTTGACACAACAATATGGCATACGGGTACTCACAGATGCAGTATGATTTTACCTTTCTTGGTGCAGCCAAATATGGAGAATTTTTTTCATGATATTGCGTGATGTGTGAGTGTTTTGTACCAATGCATTTGAAGATCAGTGTTAGCTGGTCGTGTTCCCTGTAGCATTTACCGCGGTTTGACTGGTACAGGAGCAAGCTTTGAAGATCCTGGCAACCGAGTCCCCTGAAGAAGCTTTCAAAATTTTCACCAAGGTACTCTACTATTGCACGTCTTACAAGATTCAAGTCCTCATGAATAAGGTCGGATGTGTATGTGCATCTATTTTGTTGATGATAGGAAGCCCGGTGCCACCGTGCAGTCCCCACCGAAGAACTGAGACTTAGACCTCTGCACCAACCAACGAGAAGCTTGCCGCCGGTGGGTGAATAATTTGTGTTTTTATCGGAAACGATGATAAGTCTCTTAGATGGTCATCGCACATGCATATGAACCTGCAGTACTTTTTTCTTTGAGGAAACTGAACCTGAATACTAGCAGCGCCATCGTTTGTTTCGATTCCTGGCAGTGTCGAACGCATTGCGTTTAGCCGTTTCTCGTGGCACCGCTCCTCTTTTGGTCGTTCATGTCCCTCGCCGTCCCGTGAGACGCCGTTCGAGCGTTTCCTGTTTTTGCGCTGTGAGTACATTAGATGCAGCGTCAGTCATGCTTGTGTTACGTCGTCCTGTAGCTACGTTTGCAGTTGGCACGCAGCGTTGACGACGCTGTGTAGAGCGGCATCCTCACGTACGTACGCCCGCGCCTTGTGTGTGTTCCTGGTTTGGCACCTTCTGCGTGCTCCGCGCATTGCTGTTTCAGCTTTGCCTGTTCCGCGGCGAACGGTGTGTGACAGATGTATTTTTGGCCAAAAAAGAAAAAAGAAGAAGAAGAATACATGTGCAGGCTGGTGTACTGCAAGCAAAGGTAGGTGTGTGTGATGTTAGGACAGTTGTATGAGAGAGGAAGACCAAGGTCAGCAATGGGCTCCGCCTCCCTGCCAGGCACACCGTCGTGCTCAAGAGCATGAAGATGTACCTGACGTCGTGATCGTCGTTTTGTTCACCAGGTTCGGCATAGATGCTGAAGACGAGCGGTGAGCTAGCTGGTATCGAGGCGAGCCACATTACAGCTCGTTAAGATAACAAGCCAAACCGAACCAGCTCGTTATCCTAACGAGCCGAGCCGGACCGAGCCGGTTCGGTAGTCTAGCCCTACCTCCAGCGGTCGACGGCGCCGCGCCGCCCGCACCCACCACCTCGCCTAGTATGCCGTCGTCACCGCCGCCCTGTTGTGAGTGAATGGCCCCACGCTCTCCTCGACAACTCCAGAACCCTAACTTCCGCCGCCCTTCTGGTGACCGACCAGCTGCTCGCACCGCTTCGCTATTGGGCCGAGCCGCACCGCTTTCGCGCTCGCGTGACCAATCGCGTCAGGCTTTGGGTAATGAAAATAAACATGCCCAGGCATGGTCGCGAAAAAAAAACTAGTTATATGGACTGGGCCATCAACGAGAGATGACTTCTTGCGAATGGTTATTGTGGGTGCCAAAGCCGCAGGCAAAGCCCGATCCAATTTTAGGGCATGTTTGGTCTGGCTTTT
The DNA here is from genome assembly GCA_000970635.1 of Eragrostis tef. NCBI lineage: Eukaryota > Viridiplantae > Streptophyta > Magnoliopsida > Poales > Poaceae > Eragrostis > Eragrostis tef. The sequence goes on from LAPY01000757.1 coordinate 153,078, forward strand.
GCAAACGGCTTATTCACGTGCTACAATGCTGCTACAGTGAAAAAAGCACCTCAAATGCTGCTTATTGTTACTTATTCAGTCAGCGAGGAGTGAAATCACTGTAGCTACAGTCGCAAAAATGCAATAAGTCGAACCATAAGCCGGTGAAAGAAGCTCTACCAAACACACACTTACAGCTCATGCTTAATTGTTGCACACATAGCAAAGGCACCAAGCTAGCTAGAACGAGAACTTGAAGAGCATGTCGTGCCTGTACACCTGGCCGTATCTCAGCGTCTGCGACGGGAACTCGGGGTGGTTCACGGCGTCGGGGTACCCCTGCGTCTCCAGGCAGAACGCGCTATGCGGGCCGTACACCTTGCCGGCCTTCCCCCTTGTGTTGTTCAGCCAGTTGGCGGTGTACAGGTGCACGGCTGGCTGGTTGGCCCACAGCTCCATCGCCCTGCCGCA
>LAPY01000758.1:52057-66013 GCA_000970635.1 Eragrostis tef
TTTTTTTATATTTTTAATTAACTAAAAAAATATAATTATTCTTAAATATATTTTTTATGAAAGTCATCTTAAATATATTGAGAAACATCTTAAATAATCTCAAGAAGACAATCAAAACTGCTAAGTCCGCCCTAGGCGAACTAACTGAGGTAATGGTGAATCAAAGAAAAAAAATCAATCTGACAAGTGGATTATTTTTTTAACTCTTAAATATTGGTTGTACAGAACATGGAAATAACATTTTGAAGCCTTCCATCCATGTTACAAAAGTGGGCAGAAAAAACCTTTATACCATGTTTCTTAAAAGGCTTATAAACATTTTTAAATGATGCGACTAGCGGTGTAGTTAAGCCTTGTTTGGATTGCGACCAAACCGCGCCACAGCACGCGGTGCCGCAATTGTGGCGAGCGAAGGCAGCCAAACGCACCACGCCGCAGCTTCGGCACGCCATCGCCGCGCCACAGGAGTCCTGTTTATTTTCTCCGTCGAAGCTTGCCGGAACTGTGACGACGGATTTGAGCGCCGTAATTTCGGCGTCGCCGCAGCTGCGGTATGGCAGTCTGCGGTAATACTCCAAACAGGCCCTAGTCCTTCAGCTGCTCTGCTGCACGCTGGTTCATGCCATCCGATCAAGATCAGACACACATGGCACGAACGGAACTGGAAACCTTGATCAGACTAGTACTAGTACATCTGAGGACGGGGCTTGCCTGCTCCCGTCTCCTGCTCCCGTCCGTGCTCCCGCCAGGTGGCGTGTTCTTACTCGCTGCAGGGTCTGGTGTGGGCCGGCAATCGTGACTTGAGAACCTTCCGTTTCACCGTAACGTCGTTGGTGCAGGTCGTCTGTCTTCACCACTGCTTCCAAGCATCCTCCAGATCGGGAGAACAATGGCGACAATGGCCACCAACTGGAGACCTCGCCGCTCCTAATCGACCTCGCACCGTGATTCCACCTCAAATCTCCAGTATAATAAGTGGATGCTCTGCCCTACCCAATCAAGCTCCGTGATGCTCAAATCAACTCTCTCCTCTCGGGTTGAGCTTTGTGCTTTCTGAATGGATCTCCTTGCAGCTCAAATCAACTCCATGGTCTTCAATCGAGCATTCTGCCATACCGAATTGGCTTCATCCACCGGCCCCATAGAAATCACTGGATCGAGCTCTCCTCAGGACTAACTCGGTGTTTCAATTTTCGATCTCCAGACTCCAACATCAGCACATACAGAACACACGGTACAAGGCGGCGAGCCGGGGTGAATCAGAAGCACTAATTCTTCAACGGAGTTGAGACATGTGAGATGAATTTGGGCGGAGGTTGAAGAAGCTCGAGCAGCATTCGGGAGAACAGGGTAACGGCGTGAAGCGGGGCTCCGTTGCTGTGGGCCAATGAAAAAAAGCCATCCAATACGGAGACGCCACGTCATGGGAGCAGGGGCGGGAGCACGCTTGCGGGAGCAGGCAAGCCGCATCCGTACATCTGAACACGGAAAAAAGAAAAAGTGTGTTTCGAATACTATCGCCCACCTCCCTGTCGGGGGACTCGGGTGTCGACCGTCGCAGCTCGCAACCTACCTCTTCGCCGCTCCTCTCTCTCTCTCCCTCTCGCTCGCTCCGCTCGAACCCCCAATCCCCGCTGCCACCGCCGTAGGGCGCGGATACGCGGGGCGGCCNNAGTGGGTGTGGCGGTGCACGGTTTCGTGGGGAACTGCTTCACCGCCGGCGAGCAATGCCGGTGAACCGACCCGCGGAGGTGGCGATGTGCTTCGGCGACTACCTGTTGGTGAACCAGGTCAGTGGCCGTTCGAATCCGGTCAACTTGGTTTCCTCCTCAAACCCTAATTTCCTCTGCCGCATCGCCTGGTCGGAACCCTAGAGAAGGCGCCGCATCGTTTCTCCTTCTGTTCTTCACTAGCCTGACCCTTACCCGACCCCCACCATGTAGCTTGTCTGCTCCTGGCGGGCTTGGGCCCCTCGCGGTGCATCGTCATCACCGCTCGACAGAGAGTGATACTCCGCACACAGATACGACTCAGCGAGCTCCTTATGTTAGAGGACTCTATGGAACCCAGTGAACTGTTTGATTGTTGTGCAGATTTCTGATTAGTTTCTGCAGTAGACATTTACATCTTCACAATGTACTGTGCTTGCAAGAGCTGAAATTTTGTTTTGCGATTAATGGGCTAGTTCTGTACGTTGATGGACGGGGAGAAGTTTAGTAAACTTCGATGAATTGGCCTTGGAAAGTGCGATATCTATGTTTGTTCCCGATGTAGGGAGAGAGTCCCTAAACATAAAGACTAAGTTGTCACACTTTTAGGGCCTGTTTGCTTCCCTTCCTCGCCAAAGCTGCCTGGGAGCGCTCGATATTAGGGCGTGTATGGTTGGTGCCTTGGGAGTTGACGCCTGGCTCAGGCATCAACGAGCACCGCAGGCGCCTGACGGCGCTGCCTCACTCAGGCACATTTCCTAGCGCCTGGGGCTGCAATTTGTTGCCTGGCCCAGGCAGCCGGCGCTAGGCAACAGCCAAACAGCCCCTGAAAGAGTGCCACTGATTTTGATTTCCCCACATTGTGGAATGAAACAGGACTATCTTTCTGTTCAATGTGTTTCGTGTATTTCACATGCATGTTGATGTGCACACTACCATGGTTTGCACGTGAACTGTGCTTTTGGTATTCCCTTTTTGTTGGCCTTTACCTTATATGTCTTGAAGCTTTGTTTGGCTCCTAGTTAAAAGAAAAAAATCGTGAAGCAAGCTTCAAAGTAGCGTGGCATCCACAACTTTTGTTTTTCATGTTGGTGTTTTTTTATTGTAACTATAGCTATTTTATGTGTTGGAGAATGATTTTTTCTGTACTTCTACTTGCTGGCAATTAAGCAGACCCCTATTCATTTCGACTTCCTGTAATTGAACACGAGCTCTTTCGGGTTAGTTATAGTTCTTCGGCCTATCTAAACACATCACATTTGTTGCATAAGTTCAAGTTGTAGGTGTTGCAATTGTAATTTTCTTCTGTAGTCACCCTGATAGTAATGTGTTTATGTACTTCTTCAACTTGCTTGCAGTTAGGCAGTCCTTCTGATTTGGATATCCCACATTTATTTTAGATGAAAGTCAAATTGCATCCTTCATCTTCTGTATGAAGTAACCCTCCTAATTTCTTATTGTTATCTACTGCAGTTTCTTTGGGCGCACCATGAAAAATGGAAAAAGGCTCACTATGATTGATTGAAAGTTTGCATGTCTCGATTTCACATTACACATGAGGTAATGTCTACTCGTTGTTCCTTGTTCCTGGTAAGTTACTAAAGAATCCACTGTTCACTGCTAAGCTTCTCCGCGGAAAGATTTAACTTTGGGATGTGTATATGACAGGGTATTGTATCAGTATGCATCATTCTTAAATTGATATAAGCTGGTAAAAAGATTGCTCATTGATTTGCTTAAGTGTGTTATCAGGTAGATAGTCTGATGGATTTTATCCAGTCTCCACTTAATTTGAGATGGCCATTTTTTCTGGATGGCATTTTCTTTTCTTGTTGTGTTACTTAATCATGGAAAAGTAAATGTGGGAACAATTTAAAAGGGCCTTATTCGTACTTTGGACATAAGTGAAACCTAAGTCTTTAATAGGTAGGTTTTAGAACTGTACTGGTCAATTATTTTTGCATCATATATTGTACGGATAGTGTAGATGGTGGCGTGTTCTTGTTGTATCTTCAACAGGATAGGGGTCGTGCGAATTAAAGAATTAAAGACCCCATTGAGGATGGATGCTCTTCTTATGCCAATATGACTTGACGGGGAGGTAGATGGAGCGATCTGTAAGGTTTTGTGGAATGCACAGACATAGTAAGCTGGCTAATTGCATTAAATCGGTAAAACAATTATGCCTTCTGATGTTGCATACGAGACAGTTGAGTGCCAGAAAATTGAAATACCGTTTTAGAAGAAAATGTAGTACCTCTTTGCCATTTTCTTTCCACTCTAGAGGTTGCTGATCCGATGATTCTTGATATGCAGCTGTAACTGTGTGTTCTGCCTAGAATATTCACATCTTAGATGCTTTGAATCTCTGATCCTTAACTCGGCACATTGTGCTTTTTAGAAATAAACTACCAGTTATGTATAAGTAAAGAGAGCTCTACCATTGCCTTCTGTGCTGAAAGCCGAATATTGCTTACTTGTATGTTTCAGCTGCATGCCTTATGCTTGTGGCCAACAGTTTGGTCGGCTAGCAATGGTGATAGCACTACTCATTTTACTTTGCTGCATATGATTAACAATTCATCGGGGTGTTCAAATATGGTCCCTATATTTGTGTCAAAACATAATGCGACTAGGATAGCCAGTATGTGCTCGCGATCTCGTGCTCATTGGTCGGGCGATCAGATGGTCCTAGGTTGAACGTTTGAAGAGTTTCGGAAGTAAATGGTTGTTCGCCACTATAATTTATCCACACAAGGGAAGTAAATGCTGATCACATGCTGCTACTGATTTTTTTAGGGTTCAAATAAATTACTTAAACTAATCACAATCACCTCCAGATAAATGCTGAAAAATTGGTTCAAAAGTAAGAATGGATTAGTACATGCATGTCCTTGTTTCGCATGGTGCTAGCGACTTTTTAGGGTTCAAATAAACTTGTCTAACTTTAATGCCAATCACGTAGACTGGATGCATATTTAAATGTTATCATTGGTTACATGTTTGGGATGGGCTTACGGCACTTCACAGTTCACACATGTTTCTGGAAGTCAATTTTCTTTTCCCTTTTTTTTTGGAAAAATGAATGCAGGCTCTGAGGAATGGAACGCATTTCATTTAGTATTTACTTTACATCTACACCACGATCCAGTAACATATTCTGTGTGATGGGCATTTCACATTTATCATTGTTTGGCCACCTCGTTTTGTATTGTCTAATTATTAGTTACCCTTCTTTGAATATTGGAGGTAGTAGTTATCTTCATCATAAGGCTGTGGTCTTAACTCTACGTTAGTATATTTTTGCTTTTATTTAATAGGGCAATTTCCTAGATGATGAGATTATGCAGAGATCGTATTGTCCTTTGTCAAGATAAAATAGCTCCGTGCCAATCTGGACACACCGAAATTGTTGTATTGAAGCAGCTTGCGTTACACTAGCTGCACACTATTTAAATCTCTAAAAATGGAACATCCACCGAAATTTGGATTGCAAAGAACTCCAAATTGTTTCTAAAGTTTGAGAATCCACAATGGCCCTTCTGGTGGCGTGTTTCAAGAACATTATTGGGCCGATCAAGGTCCATGAACGCTTGCTCGGGCCACAGAAAAGCTAACGAGCAAATTGGGTTAACAATCGGCATGAAAAAGCCGATTGAGGCGACCTTAACGACCTGTTAAATGGCCATCAACGCGCTCTGTTAACGGCCTGTTGTAGGCCAACAAGAAATAAATAACGGCCTGCTAAGGCCCACTAAGACTCTTCGAATAACAGTTAAAACAAGGGCCCACTAATAAGTTTCTCACAGAGGCCCGCTACAAGCCATTGTGACATGGTATTAACGCCCGGCTCAAGGTCCATCAACGGCCTGTTAAAATCCAACCGAATTCCGCAAAGGCCTGATAAGGGCCCATCAGAAAAAACGTCGGGCTGCTAAAGGCCTGCTAAGGGCCCAACAGATAACGCAACGGCCTGCTAAAGGCCCGTTAAGGTTAACGCAACGGCCTGCTAAGGGCCCATCAGATAAAACAACGGCCTGCTGAAGGCCCGTCAAGGTTAACCCAACGGCCTGCTAAGGGCCCATCAGAAAAGTACTACGGCCTGCTAAAGGCCTTTTAAGGTTCCCGTAACGGCCTGTTAAGGGCCTATCAGGAAAAACTACGGCCTGCTAAAGGGCCATTAAGGTTCACGCAACGTCCTGCTAAAAGCCCATCATAACTAAAACACGGCCTGCTAAGGGCCCATCAGGAATAATAACGGCCTGCTAAAGGCCTGTTTAAGCTCGACCAACGGCCCGCTAAGGGCCCATCCTAAATTAAGCACGGCCTGCTAATGGCCCATTAAGGCCCTGCCGGCTGCTGGTGGCCCATTAAGTCGCGTAACGGGCTACAATGGGCCCTGTTTAGAGGCCCATACCTGCAAAACGGCCTGCTAAGGCGGAGAAAGGCCTACAATGGACTAAACTGTTGCGTCGTTAGGGTACATCTTTAGGCCGAACGTGCACTTATAAACCAAGAATGCAGTTAATATGTCATTCAGAGCATATAATCTAAAACATTTCAATCTAGACTTGCTTGTCCCAAATGTCATATTTAGAAACGGTAGTACACGTTATTGCAGTCGGTCTCATCAAGGCGACCCTGCTCTGCTAGCCGCATGCAACCAGATTACATAAACAGAAGTCCCATTCAACGTCTAAACAAAATTGTGAAGCTGAGTTGAGATAAATACTACCCTACAAAAAACAGAACAATTCTTCAGATGTGTTATGGTCATCCTCGTATGGACTTGCTCAATCCTGTACATCCTCGTATTCTTTGATTTGACAGTTTCGGAAGGAGATCTCAATACTGAACTGCAAATACGAGCATGCAATGTGAGCAAAAGAGCAAAAATTTATATAATGTGACCAAAGGGCATCTCTCTCTTTAATACAAAAGATAAAGCGAGGATACTATGTGAAATCAAGACAAACATTTATAAGCTAAATGAACTCGACAGGAAAAAGAGATTCACCTTTTGATGCACTGATCCTTGGCTTTATCGTAGTGTAAAAATCAGTATGGATGGTTTCAAATACATTTAGGAGCCTTCAAAAACATCAACCTACTTGTGCAAAACTAATCCATAGCATCAATACGGACACTCAGGAGCCAGTCTTGCAGCATGATAACTTAAAGCATTGTAAATAGTACGAGTCCTCTTATCCTATTCAGAATTTCAGATGCACTCTTGACTATGTGACATGGATATGAACATGTGAAATACAGAAAAATGTGGGGGAACAGAACTCGAAGATGAAAAAAAAAGATTCAGTAGCCAATAATTTAGGAGTATATATTCAGTCTAACCAGAATCACCAGCCACATTCCTAAGACAGTAAAGATTTGTTTTTGTTTTTTTGTTTAAACACCCCCCCCCCAAAAAAAAAAAAACCACTAAGTAATAAGTAGTAGGCCCTTGATGGGCTATTAGTCCATGATTGGTTATTTCATGATTAGATATAACATTTTTGTGAAATAATGATCACATATAACAACGCCTGCGATTTTCCTTTCCAACACAGTTTTGCTTTAAAGGATGTGGGACCACTACTCAGTAAACAAATTAGAAAATCAGCTAGTTTCTCCGTTCTTGTCCGCCATCGTCCTGTCTCTCTCCGGTTCAGACTACACGCTGCCGCAGCTCGTGCGCCCTCGGCCATAGCTACGGCTGATCTCACCGAGAGCCACCGAATAATCCAAGCTGGCAAGGCGATGCTCCCTCCCTGTACCACAGGTTCCATTTCCTCTTCAATTAAGACTACATATGCTCGCTATAGCAAACCGTATTTGCCCTTTGCCTGCTCCTTGCTGCTCGCAAATCCTCGACCTTCTTCAATCAAATTCGTTTACAATCAAATCAATCGTCAATCTAGTGGTGAAGTAGCCGTTCCACCGGATAGCAACGCTTGTCTGCTCCTTATCTCACTCGTGCTCGCAGCCACAGAAGCTCGAGTCTCGATGTGGAAGTAGCACATGGTCCGCCAGCAAACAACCCACACCTTGATGGCAGCGCAGGCCAGCAAAGCAAGCTCGCGATGACAAATTAAGAATTTGGAGCAGGCAGTATCAGAAGAATGGTGATGGAGTTGAGATGGGCATCTAAGTGAAAGGGATTATTATCCACATATTGAATATTGATGGTCAAAATTTAAACAGTTACACCAGCAGGAATCCTAAACCACCTGATAGTTTGGATCAAAGAGCGTATGTCTCAGAGCTTTGACTAAAACGACGTGTGGAACTTCATAATATAGGTAAATGATTTTTAATAATGTAACTAAAAGCATCAAGAAACTGAGCATCGCCAAAATGAATTATATAAAGCTGATCACCCAAGTAATTTACATAGTAGAACAACCATCCACTGTTCTAGCTTGCAAATATTAACAAGCAAGATTATATATGTATCCACTGTGTGCTAGTGGTTCAGATTCAATGATGATAACATTACATTTTTGTGTACTCTGATGAATTATTAGATAACTAGTCAAGTAAGGAGATTGGAACAGTCCGATTCAAGAATGAAAAAAAAAAGGAGTTCGAAAGAGAAAACTTTCCAACTATGGTAACACATGCAACATACACTATATGATGAAACATTACATGCAAACCTAGAAGCACTCGCAAACAGATGATTAATAAGTAAACTTAAAAGATCAGATCGATAGGCATCTAAACGTTTTTAACCCAACTGCCTACAACTTGCAACCATTTACTACCTTATAGCTAAACGAATGTAACTACTTTGTGATTCCTTATCTGAGCTTGAGGACAACAACATGTGACAGCCTTTCTTGACAAACTATATAAAGCGCACAACTTATAATAGCATGGCTTCTCAACAACAAATTTAGATACAGTATAACAATTCAAACTATCAAAAACTTTCATAACCTTATGCGCAACCTGCTAAAATAAGGGCAAAACTTAAAGGTTTTCATTATCATTTTTCCCTCAAAACTTCTTCTCTATCCACATCAAAACACTGAAGACAATTTCTAAAATGTTAAGGCCATTTGAGTTTATCAACAGACAGGCTGACGTATAACCATCCTTAGGTGACGTTGAAATATAATATAGTAATAAGATTAAGAGAAAACTGATGGTTCATTGCACACATTTGCTCGTTGCAACTCTTCGTCCACAGTTATTATTATGCGTGTCATTAATTCAGGGTTGCAAGGAGCAGATCCGCAATCAACTAATCTTCGTAATTTCCAAAACATTACCAAGGAGGCTGAAAGTTCGACTATTTACAGTCTATAATCTTCAACTTGCATATTTAATATTGTATAAGCTGCAAACACCAGCACTTGCAGTTTCATCCTACTTGGTGAAGTTGACTTCGGAGAAGTGGACCATTAGACATTGACTTGATTTCTTTTGTCATTGAAAATAGACTAAAGAACAATATATGTTCAGCATCACTAGCAAACTACAATTACAGGGGCGGAATTAATGCCTCAATAAAATTTTTTAGTTGTACATTAACCTCAATGTCGACATCCACCGTGTGCATTTTCCAAATGATTCGGTCGTGCAAGAATTTAACCCTTACTACAAGACTAAACGACTAGACTGTTCAACGACCATGTAGGAAAGGGCATAACAGGCTCCAATGTGAGTCACATCAGCAAGAAATAAGCTGTTTAACATTACAGATATAGGCACTATAAGCAATAATTATTTCTGTTTGTATCTACAGGTGAAATTACCAAAAGTTACAAAATGTTTTGCATCAATAACTGTGAAACTAGGTTCACTAATAACTAAAAAGGTAAAGAGTCAGTAAAACTGAACACTGAAACATAACAGATCTCACTCTATACAAGCAAAGCATGAGAAACTCAAATGAGTCCATCCACTAAAAGTAATTGGAAAGGATATGAAAAGTAGCATTACCTGTGAAAACTATTGACAAACCAGACCATGTGTGCTATCTGATATAGACTTGAGTCCAGCGCATAATTCGAGGCTGATATTGCAAGAAAAAAATACAACCCAGAAGAACTATATTACCAAATAAATCTCAGAAAAATTGCAGAAACTCCCAGACAGCCAAAACCTTACAATCTTACACAAGCCAGGTTCCCTAACGTAGTGTTTGGTTGCTTGTATCAGCTCTATCCTGCATGGGATGGTTCAGTGAATGGATGATCCTGTATGAGATGGTTCAAGCAGGATGTTTGGTTGCTTGTATGGAATGGTTCAGGTTTTTGTTTGGTTGACTGAATGGAATGGTACATGATGATACAAGATCCTGTTTGGATGGATGAATGGGTTATGATATGGTCACCTCCTGCTACAGGTGGTGACTTTACCTCCATATACCATATGTAGCTGCCATCAGAGTTGTGCGTGAGGCATTTGTTAATATGCATTACAAAAGCAAAGTTGTGCCCATATATGCCAAACGGTCAAGTACAACAACAGTTCACACAACAGACCATCTATTGTACCATATATAAACCACCAGTTTTAGTTTTGTGGTTACCAAAATATACACCCAGCTAACAAAGTACCTGCACCATTAGTGCTTACATACCATAAACCACCAGAATTCTAGTTTTTGTGGTTAGCAAAATATTAACACCCAGCTCAACAGCTACCAAGTACCAGCACCATTAAGGCTTAAAAGCCATAAATCACCATACTTTCTAGTCTTTGTGGTTAGCAAAATATATAGCAGATTTCATACTACCTACAGATCAACATTGGAAAGGTGCTCCTTGATGTACTTTGCGACCCAGATCATTTTGCTTGACAGGCGTAGATGGTAGAACGACCTGGCTTGTTGAGGATGTTCACACAAATGGTCATAGTAGTGTTCAAGATGTGCCTCTTCAAATCCTGGGATACTCATCATGGCATCATAAAGTCCCGAGGGAATGGGGTTGCATCATCCAGAATTTTAAACCTCCTCTTCAGTGATCCAAAGGCACGCTCTACGCTGACCCGTAAAGAAGAATGCCTGAGATTGAACAATTCCTGTGCATTTTGCACATGATTGTTCCGCCACTCGTTCAAGTGATATCTTACACCACGGAATGGTGGCATAAACCCGGGTTTAGCTCCATACGCAGCATCCACTAGGTAGAATTTTCCTAAGATATTACCAGCATGATCATTAAATTGAGTTTAACCGAATTGGTATGTATCGGCATATACATCTACAAACAATTATGTTACCTTCAGGGACACGAAGGCCATTCTCACGCTCTAGTGCATCTGCTAAAACCACAGCATCATGTGCTGTCCCCTCCCATCCAGCCAACAAATAAGTGAATTGCAAGTCAAAATCTACGGCTGCCATCACATTTTGTGTAGGAAATGACTTCCTACCACGATTTGTGTATTTCTTAGGTTGTGTCCAATTGTATTCAGGAACATAGCAACCTGTTCCTCGACACATACATGTATTGTGTCACGGAGCAAAGAGCGTTCCCGTAAGACTTGACACAGCCTAAAGAAAGGTTCTCTCTTCAGCCTTATCATTTTGGTGCAGGTTGTATCATCCTTGTAAATTTTTGTATTCAGATAATCAATCCTTTTTTTTATCCCTCTCCTCCATTGGCCCATAGGTAATACGTTTTCTTTTATTTTTCAGTATCGTAGAGCTGAGAAACAGAGCCACCATACAAGAAGCAACATATGCAGCAACACTAATAATGAGCATCGCATTTTTTCTTCTTTTATTATGCTTTCCTCTGTCCATCTACATGACCAATGGCGTGCACATATGTATCAAAATTTTCAGAACAAAATAGCAGAATAGAAGGTAATATGGTGAGTGAGAAGTTTGATTTAGATCTACAAGCGTCTGAGAGATTGATTAGATAGAAAGGTTTCAGATCCATACCTAGCTTGAGGGATTGCTTCTGCGAGAGGACGAATGCAACTGCACCAACTCCTTTCCTGCAGCAGAAATTAAAAAAAAAAGATCAGGACTTCCGTTCCTAGAATAGCTATGAGAAAGGCAGGGGGAAGGCACGGAGAGGGCCAGCACGGATTGGCTTCGTGGCCAGGGACATCAGCTTGCAGTGCATCAATGGTCTGCTCTGCAGATCCATGCGAATCCCCATCTTCTCGTTAGGGGAAGGAAAGAGAAGGGAGAGGGAGGAGGACGGTCTGAGAAGGGTGGACGCACCTGTTTCCTTCGTCACCGGCAGCGCTCTTGCGAGATCGACCAGGGAGAAAATGGCGGCGCCAAGCCGCCAGGAGGTGAGAGCGCGGGAGAACGGGGTGCGAGCGCGGGAGAATGGGCGCGGGAGGAAGAGGTGAGCGGGAGGGGAAAATGAGGCAGGGTCACGGGCGGTGAAGGAAACGCGGTCCACTCGTCCCGGACGGCGTCGTTCGGTGTTTTTTCCCGCACGGGCTGATGCAGCTTCGGAAGGGAATATTCGCCGAATCTGTACGAGTCGAACGGAGTCGTGCGATGCAGGGAACCAAACGCGAGGACGTGTCAGATTCGGTACCGAATGATACATGAATGAGCTCATACAACCATCCAAACACAATCTAAGAGACTGCTACGCTTCAACACTTGAATATGGTTTTGCCCAATCTAGCTCCTCACAGACTGCGCTTCCGAGCACAATACAAACACTCACGAGCTGCGAAATTACAAATTACTGAACCGGCACCTACAATAAACATGGAACACTAGCTAGGGTTCAGATAGCAAATTTTGAGCACTTCCCTGTTCCTTAACCGAGGAGCTAGTTAATCGAATACATGTGCAACATATCTAAACCCTAACATAGTAACATCTCATCATTAATCGAAATTTATGGACATCACTCGCAACCACCAAACCCTAGCGTTACCAGATGCTACCGAATCTAACCCAAACTGTGGAACTCCGTAAACCCCAAATTCGCAGGACTCTAACCAGACAAGCACAAACAGCGCGTAAGACTGAAAAGTGAACCACGGCTTGTGGTTGCGAAAAGGAGCGACGAGAGGAGCAGAAGGAGGCTACTGCTATCAACTCACCCCGTGACATGGAGAGCCCTTCACGTGTACGGCGCCGAGACAGCGCGCCGTCGTCGTCTTCGCCGCCGCCAGAAGAGGAGGGCGAGCCTCTCGCTCCGTCCAAGCTCCTCACCTCGGTGTCAGGAGCCCCTCAACGGATACGGCAGAAGGTGCAGCAGCAACATCCCGTTCGGCAATCAGAGGGTGCTAGGGTTTGAGGCTGTTTGCTTCAGATACGGGCGGGCGTGGAGGATTCGAATCGAGGTCGAGGTCGATGGCCGAGGGGGCTAGGGGGACAGCGTGGGTTGGTGCGGGCGGAAGGGAGGCGAGTAGCGTCGCGCCGTCGCGAGTGAACAAAGCTATATATAGGCCTAATTTACAGGCCCAATACAGGTAATGAGGCCGTGGTACGCCCGCAATTGAGCCCGTATCACCTTGTTAGGCTACGTCCCTCGAACATTGGGCTCCTACCGCCATGTGAAAAAAAATATTCACAAAATGTCATTTAGAACAGAGCTCTATGACGCCATTTAGAACATCTAATCTAGAACATTTCAAACTAGACCTATCCAAAATGTCATATTTAAAAACGGTAGTACATATCACGGTCTGTCATTCCAGTCGGCGTGTCAAGGCGAACCTGGTCTGCTAGTCGCATGCAACCACATTACATAAACAAATGTCCCTCAACATGTCTATAGGCGCGTTCGGCGTCCTCCCTTCTAAAATTTAGAGGGGTCTAAACAAAAAAAAATCTTGTCTTAAACAAAGTTTAATTACAAAACTAACTGCAGGACCTACGGTCTAAATCGCGAGACGAATCTAATGAGGGTAGTTAAGTTGTGATTAGACGACGGTTACTGTAACATTACTGTAGCAAAACATAGCTTAATTAGGCTCATTAGATTCGTCTCGTAAAGATGTCTTTATTGCTAAAATTTAGAGGGGTCTAAACACACGCGCCGAACGCGCCTATGGGTTTTTTTCTCAACGGCAATTTGTTGTGTACGACTTTTGGTACCTGTGCAACGATACAAATGGCGATCGAGATTTCTGTTTCTCATCAAAATGAGAATTATAGATAATGCGGTTCTTAAAATGATATGGAATAAAGTGCAAAGTACTGGTTGGATGTTGGCACGAACAGGATTAGAATGTCGAATAAGGAGCATTGTCAAAACTGCTTCCGCAACATGCACCATCGAGTGAGTATTGTTCGGATTGCAAG
>LAPY01000758.1:68680-78890 GCA_000970635.1 Eragrostis tef
ACGTCTTTCTGCAGGGGAAAAAAAAAAGGAGTGAGTTGAGGAGCACCAAAAAAAAAAAGAAGAAGTTCAAGGTTGTGTGCACAATGGTTCTGGTCACCTCTATAGTCAATCTGGTCTTAATCAATTCCAAAGGATACATGCACAAGGTTGAGCTGACTCCAGCAAGTGCTCCGGCGACAAGCGACGGAGGGAGGAAAGTCTTCGGGGACTCATCGGCCTTTGGAGTCAAGAACTTCTTGGCTGTATCAAAAGCAAATAGCTGCATTTGGACCCCCAAAAAAAAACAAAAGATGAGCTGGCTGAAGGTACCAAACACCCACAATGTTTGTGGAACAAATATCATGTTGCACAACCAAGGTTCCAACCATCTAGAAACTTATTGGCAGACATATTTGTATGCATCTCAAAACCGAAGTCAGAATAACGACTAACAAGTATCTTTACTCAAACGTAAATGCTAATAATTACTATAGCAGGACAGGCCATAAGTAAATATCAAACAAGCAGACTGTTAATCCACAATTTCCTTTTGAGGCATCTAGAAATGCGCAAGAAAAGTTCCTAGAGGAGAATATACATCTTTGCAACCTATAGATTGCCTAACAAAGCCTACTGGACTTGATGTCTTGACCAGATATTGAGCTCAAAATATCAGAAGAAACATAAGATTCAAAAGAGAGGAAGGAACTAGCCGCAACTCGGCTATTGTTTAAACTAGCAAGCCAGACAAAACTGTTTAACCACAAACGGCTCCATGCTCCACTTACTAAATGTTACCATTGTACAGCAGACAATATCAGGATGTAAGCATTATTTGTAACAGAAGCATTAACTGAACCATAACTCTTTTCAAGAATCTATTTTTACAAATTGCATAGTAATAATGTAATATATTAAGAGCAGCCTGGGCACTACTGCTATTTTTTCAGCATGTATTTTTATTTCATTCTGGTGCCATTACCAAAATTATTGGTTGTATAAAGCTAACCGACGCAGATCATCTTGTCATAAACACACCACACTGAAGTGTACATACAGCACGATTTGTTGAAAATTTAAAAGAAAAGGTGCAATAGATGAAAACGGCATCACTTGATAATTGTTAGCAACAGGACATCATGAATAATATTTTTTTAAAAAAAGAAATACCTCAATTGCTTTGCTTGGCGCAACACGGATAACATTGACAAGATTCCCACGGAACAGCCCTGTCCACCCCTCAGTGTTCATGATTGACTGGAACACCTCTGTCATCGAGTTCCCGTTGCTCCCAACCATCAGATGAGTCCTAATCGTCTCCAGCGGCGCCACACATGTCCTGGAAACAGCCCCTGCGACAGCTCCACTAACCAACCGCCTCAAATGTGGGTTCCCAATCTTAATCTTTAGCTTCATCCCACGCTTTTTGGCCTTCTTCCGGGTCTTACCATCCACCTCCTCCTCCTCGACAGGCTCGGCCTCAGTCGCAACAGCTTGGTACCCCACTGCCTCGGAGACATACTTCACACAATGATCAGCAAAAGGAATCTTAACATCCTTCTCCCCCGGACTTGTTGCCACTGCTGGTGTTCCCGTTGATACTTTGAGACCAACACTGGCGAACAGCCCGCCATGAGCGTGCGACGAGCCTTGCAAGCTTAACGAGAAGCTCTTGTCTTCATGTGAATCCCAAGGGAACCGGAGCTCCGGGAGCGGAATAGACCAACCCTGTTTCTTCTCTACGGCCAGCACACTGTTCTTGCTCTTTGCCGTCATCGCCACCATGGTCGCCGCCATTACTTTGAAACTGTTTTTGGCTCAACCTTAAGCACAGAGTGGGGTTCAGGCTTTCGGCTGCTCTGCATTGACGGTCACAACAGGAGCATATTCTCAGCCACGAGTTTTGACGCCAGGAAACAAGAATATAACCTACCCGCTCCACTACGAAATTTAAAGACAAAGGTGGTCAAAAGTTGCGATTTTGACAGATGAATATGACACCACCCACTTAATACAACGGGAACGGAGAAGATGCAATGAACATAGCTTCTTCTCCGACGACCTCCACCCGACCATATGAATCCGCAAAAAAGAGAATCACCAAAACCAACTACGGCGGCGGCGGCGGTGGCGCTGAGGAAAGAGGGCGAACCTATCTGAAACGTTGCAGACTTGCAGTCGCTTTGTCGAATCGAACGCCTCTCCTCTTCTCTTCGTCCCTTCGCGATGCTTGAGCGAGTCCGCGGGACGCCAGAGGAGGGGGCCGGCGGCGGCGGCGGCGGCTTGTCCGTCCCCCCTCTCGGGCTGCTCCGGACTGCAGAGGTGGAAGAGGAGGAGGAGGTGCCGCCTTTTGCGAGGGAGAAGCGGAAACCCAATCCCCTTCCTTTTGGGGGACTCCAGGGCTGCCGGACCAACCCCCGAGGGTATTTCCGGAAATTCGCACACGATTTTTAGGGTGCGTCGCGCCGCCGCCATCGCGGCGACCTGCCTGCTCGATCGATTCGGGCACGCGTTTAATGGTCTGACTGGGCTGGATGTTTCTTTTCCATTTATTGGGCTGGAGTTGCACGTCAGCCCATGGGCTAGAAGAAATTGAATCCGTTTTCAGGCCTGCTTTGGAACGCATCGATCCTCGCAGGAATTTCATTAGAAGGAGCGGTTCGATTCACACGCAAATCAGAGAAATTTTCCACGCGTTGTGCCATGGAACTTTGAATTTGAAATCATTCCTTCACATAACACTCCTAAGACGTACTACTAGCTTTCGTTTCTATCAAGACGACAATAATAAAATTAAAGAAAATTCCATGTGCAAACATGCCCCCGGTGTCCTGTCTGTCTGCAAGTCGCGTTCGGGTGCGCGAGATGCAGGAGGGGCATCTATCTTCGACGAGGTCACGAGAATACCCGCCGTAACGACGGGTCGAACAGTCAAAGGTTGTACTACATCGTTGTCGACTACGACACGAGCTGAAAAAAACGACACGAACGAACGACACATTCAGCAGGCAGAACCCTGCAAGTCAACTACCGTGTGTGGTACTCGCGTACTGGTACGCGACGCTAACAGGTGTACTGAAAGTCTGAAACTGAACGGGCGCTATATCGGGTCCATTGACCGGCCAGCCAACTATTCGGACCGGCTTAATCAGGTCTGATGATGGCTGAGACTGATAAAGCCTCTACACGTGCTGCTGCCGCTGCCTGCTCAGAGCCTTCTTTTGCGCGCGTTGATGTTGTTCAGGTACCGTAGACGACGATGGATGCGTGTAGATCAAGGATGGGAGTAATTCCTTGCGTGCAGTTTAGCAAAACACAAATGACATGCAGGAGCAGATCAATTAGCTGTCCCTGTTGATCTGGAACCGGACCTTGCCGTGCATTACACGAGTTTGCCAAGGTAGGTGACGGTGCATTATTGGCGGTCAAATGCACCGCTACGATCGAGTGTATCGCACGCGTCAACTCGACGCCGGCATCCTGCGGGGACAATGATCACGCGCCCTCGCCTGAACTGACAAGCTACTCGCTCCTGATGAAAAGGAAAAGAGAAAGCAGCCAGTCCAATCGGCAATGTGTCCCGCTGTAGAAATATTGCGCACCCGCGGAGGAATTGTGTAGGGGGCTTCGGTACGGAACCACCGGGCGACCACCTCTCCAACCAATCAAAAAGGCAACAAATCTGTTTTCGTTTTGAGTTTTGAAGCGCGTGATGAGTGACTCTCATTGCAGCAATGTGTCCCGCTGTAGATTATTCGTGCCAACTGCTCCTAAAAATATTCAAGCGCACCAGCGGGGGAACTGTACTGGGGCTTCGGTACATAACCACCGGGCGAACCCCCTCTCCAACCAACCAAACAAAAAAGACAATGACCCTCATTGTTATTGTTGCGATAGGACCAATGCCTATCCCTGTGTTTTGCGCGTGGTACATGTAATCCAGCTACGGGTAACTAATTTTACGACAAGGCATTCAGGTCTGGACGTCTCGTGCATTGCAAGTACACTTATACTAGGTTCGAAACCACGAGAGGCTCGACGATAAAGCAGCCAGGCCGTACAGAACGGCTGAGGCTTCTCTGTGGCCGCCTTGTGTAGCGATCTGTGTGGCCTCATACGTGGAGGGCATCCGTTTCTGTTGCACCTCACAAGTAGGCCCGCTATAATTTTTCTTACCCCGTCTAACGCCAAAACTAAGCGGCGCTGTCAACCGAAGGAATCCTGTCACGATTTTGTTTTTTGCATGGCCCCACAATTAAGGAGATTTTGATGGAGGGAAAATAAAGGCGCCAAACAAAAAAATGGCGGCAATTAGATTGAAAATGTGCCAATCACAACAGTAAATCTCATTTGTACAAGGGAAACATCATTTGTACAAGGAAAACAGGAAGAAAACACGCCATTAGATCATCTCGCCTTTAGCGGAAGGAATGGTGTCCCCACTGCCAAATATCACCAGGGCTGATGGTGAACCCAATAACATGGGTGTGAGCATGGCACCGCAAATTGTTCCGACGCCAAGCATTGCCGCCGCAGTCAATTCCTCGTCGAATCCCTCGGTGATGAACGATCTTCCTGGTAACACAGGAACAACAGATTCAGAATTTGTAAGTTTCCACTAGATCATTCGAAGTTAAAATATTCAATACAACTCTTATCTGTTTCCTTCACTTTCGCTTATTATATATTGAACACGATATAAATTTATCTAGAAGTCTAACAAAATCGATTCAGGTTACAAATTTTGTTGAAGACAAGACACCAAAGATTGGTATGAAGTTCTGTACGGAAGATAAGGCTTATGATTTCTACAATGCCTATGCCCGAGATAAAGGTTTCAGTATTCGAAAGGGCAGTTCCCATAATCTGAGAAACACGACCATAAAAAAGGATAGAACCTTATGTTGTTCTCGTGAAGGTATTGAGTTAAATTCATGTTTTTATTGCTAGTATGGTCATGTTTCTAGAAAATTTACCATGAATTTGTTCTGTCAACAGGTGTTCGTGAGAAAGATAGAAGAACAGAATCACCTGACCATGTAGAGTCGTTCACCCGACCAGAAACAAGGTGTCAGTGCCCAGCACGCATGAAGATAAGTCTTAGAGATGGATTCTACTACATCTATGAATTTGTGGCAGATCACAACCATATTCTCGCTACTGCTGAAGAAGCTCACCATTTAAGATCTCAAAGAAAAATAACTGAAGCACAGCTTGCAAGTATAGAAGATGCTAAGGCTGTCGGTATCTCAAACAAAGCTGCTTTTGAACAGATGGCAAAAGAAGCAGGTGGGATGGAGAATCTCGGTTTTACCCGTGTAGACATGAAGAATAAATTATATTCAAAGAGGTCACTGAAGGTACCGTAATAACTTCGTATAGCTGACACAACATACAGAAAATTAAATGATGGACGCCCATTTGGTTTGCTTGTTGGAGTGAATAATCATAAGAAAACTTGTATTTTTGGTGCTGCACTTTTATATGATGAAACTGCAGATAGTTTTATTTGGTTATTCAATACATTTTTAGAGGCCATGTCAGGCAAGAAACCATGCACCATTTTGACAGATGAAGATGCAGCAATGGCAAAAGCAATCGGTATCGTCCTACCAGAAACCCATCACAGAATATGTATTTGGCACATGAACCAGAATGCATGCAAGCACCTTACTGGAGTTGTGAAGGACTATAAGATGTTCAATGCAGCTTTCCAGAAATGTATTTACGATCAAGAGGAGGAAGAGGATTTTATAAAGGCATGGAATGCGTTGCTAGATGACTATGAATTGCAGAACAATACATGGCTGCAAAGGTTATTTGATAAAAGGAAAGAATGGGCCTTAGCATATGGAAGAAATACATTCTGTGGGGATATGGTTAGCACTCAAAGAAGCGAAAGTTTGAACAATGAGTTGAAGGGATATATTAGTGTCAAATATGACATACTGACCTTTTTTGAGCACTTCGACAGATTGGTGGCAGATAAAAGAGATGAGAAGGTGAAATACGACTTCAAGGCAACACAAAGTAAACCGGCGTCAGACCTGAAAGTATTAAGGCATGCTGCAAAAGTTTACACTCCGGCTGTATTTAAGGTATTCCAAGCACAAGTGATGCAAACATGGAACTGTGGTATATTCTACTATGGTGACAGTGATTCTGAAATGATGTACAAAGTAAAGGTTGATGGGAAGAACGGTAAAGCTCTGAATGCTCTGTTATTTTTCAGTAACTGTAAAGCTATCGTATTGTTGCATGCTTGCCTAACCATTTGAGCTATGGGCGTCCATGTACATAGTTTACCACCACGGTCAATTTTTTATGAGAAATATAATATGCACACTTGTTATTGACGGAAAAGCGCAAAAGCACATACCAAAAAATGACTAGATGCAAACTTCAGCTTCACATCTAGATGCTGCTCAACTCGTGTTTGTCGTTGGTTAATCGAACAATAGACGCGTCCCAACTCTACAAGTCAGCCACCATGCTTATCTCGGATTTGACGGGGAAAAGCAAGAATTAAAATTCTTCACTCCAAAATTGAACTCAAGGACGCCGGAATCGAACTTAGGGATGGTGAGCTCGCGTTGCTTACCAAGAAAAAAAAACGGCTGCCGAAATCGACCTCCCGGTACTGAGCTTGAGCTACTATTGTAAGAATCAAAGCCTCAGCCTGATGAATCGACTCTTGCGCCGTGGAGCACATTTTCATAGGAGCTCTCCGCCACCCAATCGGAACTTGCACCGTCGAGCAGACCTTCCTGCTCGCAGATCGAAGCCCATTCCCATGGGCACGAAGCTGTGTCCGCAGTGGAGCAATCTTTTTTTTTTTTGGATGGGGAGAGAAGCAGTCGGTTTGTGCGAGAAAGATGGAGGCGGTGTCGTTCGCTTTGGCGTTAGGGTGCGGGGCCAGTCAAAGTGAGTTTCACAGATGCCCTCCACGTATAAGGCTACACATATCGCTACACAAGGCGGCCACAGAGAAGCCGCAGCCGTACAGAACATACCGGCCGGTATCCTCGCCGTCGTGTCCGGAGATCAGAGCCGACGTCTCTTTCCCGTGCTTACCACCAAACACCCTAAACCAAGTACAACCAGGGAATAGAAGAGGACGAAACGTCGAGCTGATACGCGGTCGAAAGATAAACAAAAGAATGTCGTGGCATGTGGAGCTCGATCGGACGTGTTCCTCTCCCATTGGCTGTCTGTCTCTCCTTCTCGTCGCTCCAGTAGATCCGTACACGGCCGCGGCGCGCCAGCCAGCGCATCGAGGGACAGCTTTACCGCGTCAGCTTTCACGGAGCGGCCGTGGTCCCCACACTCTACCCACGGGCCTCATGGAGGATGCTCTGCGGTACAAGCATTTGGTGTTGCGTATAGTCATCGTTTTTTCTTTGAGGTGGGTATAGTCATCGTTGAAAAGAAAATTCTCCGTTGTTTTCACCATTTGCTCACAGTCCACCACTACGTATGACTAGTTACACGGTAGTGGTCCACCGGGAGATACACTGCTACTCATTTGTTTCCTTTTTTTTGTTGGGGGTTGAGGATGAGTACGCCAATGTAAAATGGTTAAGTAGACAGAATTATTTCTAGGTACCACTGTTTTCATTACATCCATGACGTTTAAATGAAGCTTCATCTAACTTTCATAACTTCAACACTCAGTGGTATTTACAAACATGGTTTGAAAACATAAATTTCAAATGTATAGATCATCTTGAAAAAGTAATTTTGTAGTACATAAATGTAGACATCATGAAAGGTTTGTCACAAGTAGCAACCAACATTTTTCAAGCAAAGACAATGCATGCCATTCCACAGTTTTAAAAAATGACAGGGATCGAATGAGCCAAATTAATCTGTCGAGGATGGGCAAAATGACTAGTAATTTTGATAGTGATCAGATACTACAAGACACATGGGTAGCAAACCTAACCTCTTACCTGACAGCTTGAGGCGAAATTTAGTTTAGCATCACTTTAGTTGAAAATTTGTTTGTAATAACAGAAAGAAAGAAAGAAAGAAGGTTGGTACCCCTATTTTCACGCTCTCAGAATGTACCACATAGAACCTACTCTCAAATGATCAGAAGAGTATCATGCCTGCCCAATTGCTCATGTCACTACAAGGTAGTACTAGCAGATTCCAAGACCAAATCATACACCCTCCATTTGTCAAATGATAGGGCAGGTGGAGATCCGCTAAGTCCAAACTCTTCTGAAGCAGAAATTCGAAAATTGTCCAGTTGCTGTACAACAACACATCCCGCTCCAGAAGGCAGATCCTTGTAAGCACCGGTGACACCTAACCTGTCATAGGACATATATAAAACAACATTTTCTACCTGAGCCTGACCTTTTCACGGTAATATTTTAGAAACAAAGCTTCAGCTAATCTTATTGTCAGAAAGGCGCCGTCAGTGTCTCCAGCTCCTCAATTGTCAGAAATGAGCCATCTTCACTTAATGGGGCACACGGCAAGCCGCCATTGCCACACAGTGAATAATGTAGCCTTGTCACAAGTTCATTTATTATATTGCTATAGTTCGGTGCAAACGTTGGTGTTCGTTGTTGAAAAGCATATCAGATTACTGTAATCCCGCCTTGCCATTCGCTAAAATGTTGTGGTAGGCACATAAGGTTAGTTTTGTTTGGACCCTGAAAAACTTGCCTGGCTTAGTAAGCGCTCCCAGGCGTCTGATTTCGGGTGCCTGTCAGGTCTCTAATCAAACATGCCTATAATACATACTTCGGTACTAAAACAATTTGAGCTTTCAAATTAAGATTTTTTACAAGTATAATGGAGTATCGTGCTACCAATAATAAATTTATATTTCATAAAAAAGCGTATTTGGACGGCTGAAAATTCGGTCGTCCTTTTCTTGGACACGTGTATATCACGGGTACCAGAATCGGCTTTAATATGTGCAACGTACGAGTAAAAGTGAGCTGATGAACCGCTCAAAAGAAGCCCAAAGAAATGGAAGTACTACTACACTGCATCTGCATGTGTCGGCCTCCAATACGGCGTGTTTCTCTGCCCTTCATTCCCTCCGAGAGACTTTATTCTTTTTGATGGCATGATGGGGTTGAGGAATCGTTGTTGTACTCATGGTGACCATGATCTCATGGCCTTCAAATGACAGTATTCTTCCGTCCACCGAATGGAAGGAATAATGAGAGATTATGCTAACCCTCTCAACTAGCAGCAGTTCATTGACACACAACACGTCTTGAGTTCGTTAAACGAGTTAAAAGACACGTAGTCAGCATGTTCTCGTTTTTTCGCCGCTTAACTTAAACTAAAAACAAAGAGGCAAAATTCAATTCGATCAAATCTTAGCGCATCCAAACAGAAGCAAAGGAATATTAGGCCCTGTTTGGATCCACCTCCTAAACTTTTAGTTGGCTAATTTTAGTCACTTTGCATCCAAACATGACCTTCTAAAATCTACTAAACTTTTAGTCCACCTCCTTCTAAACTTTTAGTCCCTAGTCACCACAAAGCTACTAAAATCGACTTAAAATATAAAAAAGACAAGAAACACGTAAAAAAGGCAAGAAAAGTACAAAAGACAGAAAGATTAGGCAGAGATTCAAATAAGTAACTCCTAAAATTAGTTGGCTAAAAAATTAGCCGGCTAATGTTTTAGTTGGCTAAAATTAGCCGGATAAAAGATCCAAAATAAAGCCTTAGTTCGCAACAAACATATCCTGCCGCTTGAGAAGGGATTTTAAATTCGTAGTGCTAGCAGATAAGCACGCGCACACCAAAATTCCAAACCCAACACCTCACTCTACTTCCGCCATCTCATTCTCTGCCACCGAGCCACGACCGGAGCGAACCGGAGAGAGGGACGCCTTTTGTTCCGGCCCGTCCCCAATCTCCATCCGTGCTGGTGCTGCTGGCCCAACCCGACGCGGCCGGCAGCGGCGCACCAACGCAAAGGTTAACCCACCCCTGCCCCACGAACCCGTGCGTTCCGACTAGGGCCTAGTTCCGACGCAGCGCACCCTGGCTCGTGCCGTTCCCACCTCGCCCTGCGCCTCCGCCTGCGCCCGCGGTAACCTCACCATCGCGACGCCACGCCACGCCGCATCCCCAACCGTCGCCGGCCGCAATTAAGCCCGCGCTCCCTCCCGCGGCGCGATCCGGTGGCCGCCACGACGCCGGAGGAGAGGAGGAGGGGAGGGGGATGTTAGAGGCGAAGCCGCCGCCGCCG
>LAPY01000758.1:79353-92929 GCA_000970635.1 Eragrostis tef
TGGAGGCCCCCGCGGCCGAGCGCGCCGAGCTGGCCGCCGCCGTGCGGGCCGACCCCGTCTACTCCAAGTTCGGCAACGTCCAGGTCGTCACCCGTGCCAACCTGGTCACCTACCGGGGCCCGACCATGGTGGCCAACACCCTGCACGCGGCCGCAATCCTGCTGCGCGAGGGCGGCGATTGGGACTGGTTCATCAACCTCTCCGCCTCCGACTACCCGCTCGTCACCCAGGACGGTAAGCACAGATGCGATCTGCTCCGGCCTTAATTCCGCGATCGGATCGGTCGCTCAAAGACGCGAACTTTGATCCTAATTTCGCGCTGCCATGGGCGCAAACGCGCGATCTTTCCGCGCCGGCGTGCCGATCTGTGCGAAATCGAATCAGGCTTGGGGGTCACTGGAGGATAGTGGGATTGGGAATTTCAAAGTGGGCACAGTGACCGTGCGAAGAGTTTGGCAAATATGCGATTTTTATACCGCTTCGAGTTGCCAGTAGGGGCATGGAATGATGTTTGATTAATTTATGGCATGTTTTCTCCCAATTGCTCTGGGAATTTGGTTAGATTTGATTACTTTTGCCTGTTCCAGGTGGTATCTGGGGAAAGTCAAATCTTTCTTTAAGTAGAAACTTCCACTGCCCTCCCACAGGTGGTATCTGGGGAAGTCAAATCTTTCTTTAAGTAGAAACTTCCACTGCCCCTCCCTCTTGATTGCAGTCTTCTTTTGCCTCTCCTGTTTCGATCTACTCATCTATTGGATTCTTCTACTTGTTCATAGCGATAGCTGGGTTCGGACGAGTTCAGTAGTCACCCCTGCTTGTCTCTGTTTGCTTTACTATACTTGCGCTATTGGCCTGCCTGTTCTTGGAAGAAATAGATTTGTATGATCACCATGGCCTTCTTTTGCCTTACTTGTCTTGCCTTCTTGGCAGATCTATTGCATGTGCTCTCTGAGTTGCCCAGGCAGCTGAACTTCATTGAGCATACGAGTGACATTGGATGGAAGGAGTAAGCATGGAGTTTACCTGAAGGTTTTGTTATCTCTTCCTTCAAACTCTGCCGTGTCTAAATCTATCTTTGTAGGTACCAGAGGGCCAAGCCGGTGATCATCGACCCTGGGCTATACAGCCTGCAGAAATCAGACGTTTTCTGGATTACGGAGAAAAGGAGTGTCCCAACTGCATTCAAGCTCTTTACTGGTAAATACTTACCGATGTTGGCAATCTGGCATGAGCTCTCTCACCTTCGATATTTTTGCACCATCTCCCGTATCCACTGCATTTCACTTGCTGACTATACTTCAGTTTTTGTTGCTGACCTTGGCCAAGGTTCTGTTTATTTTGGTTGAGTTGAGCATGAACCGTGATAACTGTACTTCTATCAGAAGATAGTATAGTGTTTTAATTAGTTTTGCTGTCGGGACATTATCCACCAATTTTAAATGGTATTAGTAGACAGTATGTAATGCTCCATCAATTACTGTGTAGGAATTTGTATCTTGAATGGGTAGATAGATGGTGTTGCAATGTTCCATCCATTACTGTCACTTAATTTATGAGTATTGACTTGAACTGCTAGTATGTTTGTATTACCTATAATATTTTGTTAGCCAATATTGTTATGTGTGTGTTTTTCTGCATAATCAGAATGACTTGTTAGCATTAGAGATTTGCTAACTGATGATACCGCAATTCGTGTACCTTATCTTGAAAACGGAAGGAATTAATGGCAGGTTGTCAGTCAAGATGCCACTGTATATCTTCATTTAATTCCCCATGATGAAATAACAATTTGGTGAACAATTTGTATGAGACACCAAATTCGCTTTAGAGAGACCAAGGGACATACTAACAGTGTCAAGCCAATTCATAAAATAAGGAGAAAAAAAACTTATGGCAAAGTGCAGCTCTTGTTTCATATTCAGTAATCCGCCACATGAGCCATGAACCAACATTTTTTTAAATCCTCTAGTATTTGTATGTGTGTCTTCGCTATTAGGAGTTCTATCTGGAATTACACATCCTTCTCGTGCTACTCCCTCCCTCCCTCCCTCCCCCTGTTTTTCAATATCAACAAGGTGTTAAGGCATGTATGAGACCTAGTACTCCAATCAGGATTAATTTCTTCCTCTAGACATGCCAAGTTTATTGATTCCTGGGTGACTGGAAAATAATCCTTAATGAGTGACTGGCAAAAAGTTTTTGAGCAACAGTGTGATATCTATTTTGGGTTATTGCTGCATTTTAACCCACAAGCAAAAAATTGTGAGGTAGGCATCATGCAGAAGGCACATCGTATAGGTTGTTTCTTGATAGCTTCATAGTCATAGCACTGCCAATCACCAGCCTTACATTTTATTGTACATTACGTAATGAAGTAGTTGCTACTTGCTAAGAAATACATGCTGAAATCTTGTTCCTGGAGATCTGGTATATCTTTTCTTTTTTGACATGTATATGTTTCTTCACATCACTTGTGGAATATAAAGCTTGCCTTATTTTATATGTTTCAGGCTCAGCATGGATGATGCTTACCCACCAATTTATTGAATACTGCATATGGGGTTGGGATAATCTCCCAAGGACAGTTCTGATGTATTATGCTAACTTTCTCTCTTCACCTGAGGGTTACTTCCACACGGTCATCTGCAATGTTCCGGAGTTCCGCAATACAACCGTGAACCATGATCTACATTTCATTTCTTGGGACAACCCACCAAAGCAACATCCTCATTACCTCATACTCGATGACTATGACAGTATGGTCAACAGTAATGCTCCCTTTGCAAGGAAGTTTGGAAGAGAAGATCCTGTGCTCGACAAGATTGATCAGGAACTATTGGGACGTCAACCTGATGGATTTGTGCCTGGTGGATGGACAGATCTGTTGAACACAACTGTGAAAGGAAGACCCTTCACTGTTGAACGTGTTCAAGACCTCCGCCCAGGGCCTGGTGCAGAGAGATTAAAGAAGCTCATCACTGGCTTGGTCACCCAAGAAGGTTTTGATGACAAGCATTGCTTGTGAAACTCCCAATAAGATGATTTGGGGGTATTAGATTACACGGTCTAAACTTGAGGGCACTGAGCGGTTAGCTAGTCATGCTGACTAGCTAAAGCAGCAGCACATATCATCAAATCCACGGGATGAAAAGATAAGATAGGTGCTCTTATAGACAATCACTTGGGTTGAATTACCGTACAGCAGGAGACCATGGGTGTAGCAGGTGGAGGTTATACAGAACTAGTAGCTCATTAGATTATGTTAGATGATTATATCAGCCCCCGACCATTAATAATCTTGAAATTTTTGACATCTCACCGTTGCGTGCTGTGCAAGGTGGTACATTCTTCATTGAGAAGCCATGGCACCCGGTACTTACCAGCGAGTAGCGCGTGAGACTTCGTTGTATTGACTAGTGGATATTTCTGGGCAAATCTGATACATTTGATTACGCACATGTATTCTTTTATTTCTTCTCCCTTTGATGAGTATAGCAAAATGCCTGTCTTTTTCTTCCCTTCATTTTTCTTAAGTGTGTTGTGTTTGTGTGCGCCATGCAGTTTTGGTTGAAAGAGAGCAGAGGTCGAAATGCTGTTGAGATTTGGAATATCGGGCATTTGTACTGTTGTCTGGAGTCTGGATCATATGATCTGGGATTCAAGTTATCAAGCCTGGCTACCAGGAGAAATCTTGTTTGCTTATAGGAGTAATATTGTTTCCAATCTATATATGATATAATTTGCGCGTGACCTTTGTGAGCTGCGGTTCGCCTCAGCGATACCATTTCAGTCAGGATTTGTTGACGTTGATGATTATTCTTTTCTGATTGCTGAACAACACAGTTTCTTCAGACGCACTGATTAATCGGATGCTAAAAATGTCTGGTCTATAATCTCTCTTCCTGTTTCTATGCCAGCTTAACGAGCTTCTTGCCGATATTCTCGCCGCGGAACAGCGCAGCGAACGCGGCCGGGACGCTCTCCAGCCCGTCAGAGACGTCCTCGAGCACTTGGACCTTCCCCTGGCGGATCCAGTCGCCGATGACGGCGTTGAACTCGTCAAACTTTGCCAGAAAGTCCCATGCGAAGAAGCCTCTGAGGGTGAGGCGTTTGTAGATCACCTCGAGCAGGTCCGGCACGGCACGTCGCCCGGCGTCCGTGTACTCGGAGATGACGCCGCAGACGGCGACCCGGCCGTAGGCGTTCATGTTGGCCAGCGCCGCCTGGGGAAGTACCTGTCGGTTGTTACATAGAAGTAGCGTTCTCTCAGAGTGAGGGCGGCGGCGACGAGGACGTTCAGAGGAGAGTAGGAGCTGCAACACTGACCTCTTCAGTGCAGATTTCAGGTCTGGCTCTTCTTTGTAGTTGAATGCGTCGTCAAATCCCAGCTTGTTCTTGAGCAGATCGACCTGTGAGGAAATTCAGAATTTTATAGTTAGCAGAATTGTTTTCGCTGTATGATTCCCGACCGCACAACTTGATCTGGTTCTTGAGGGCAAAAGTAACTCTGAATTTTGAAGTCCACGCACGATTTGCAACTGAACCATAACCTCGTATAATCTGGACTAAATCCTCGTATAATCTGGACTAAAACCTCGTATAATCTGGACTGAACCATAATCTCCAGTCTTTGGCGTGTGATTTTAGCTCCCGTGCCATTTGACCTGACGCCAAATAAAAGCCACATAGAATTCGCCGTTCATATCCAAGGAACATGTCCTGTAATGAGCTGGTCACTGTCTGACAAAAAGAAAAAGCCGAAGCTGACGTGAAGTGTGTTTGGAGCCCTACCTTGGCTTGGGTCCCGGCGCAGCCAACGACGTAGCACCCGGCGAGCTTGGCGAACTGGCCGACGAGGCTGCCGACGGAGCCGGACGCAGCGGACACGAACACCTTCTCCCCCTTCACCGGCTTGCACACCTCGAACAGCCCGCTGTATGCCGTCATCCCGCTGGTCCCCAGCACGCTCATGCGATGGGACAGCGGGAAGCCGGCGTCGATCTTGGACATGAGCACGCCGGGGGACGGCCGGAACAGCGTGTAGTCCTCCCACCCCAGCACGCCGGCGACGAGGTCGCCCGCCTTGTACTCGTCGCACGCCGACGCCACCACCTCGCCGGCCGCGTACGACGCGATTCTCTGGTTCATTTATTCACGGACGGAGAAAGAAAGGGGAAAAAAAGGACTCCTGTCATGCCCATGAGTGTAACATTTAACGGAATGCCGCGCGGTGAATGAGTTTACTAATTACCTCGCCGGGCAGGATGCCGTCGACGGCGTGGTGCGACGCGCTGCTGCGCTTCATGCGGTTGAGCTGGTACGGGTCGATGGACAGGTAGAGGTTCCGGACCAAGACCTCGCCGGAGTCCGGCGTCCACCTCGCCGTCGCCTCCCGCACCTCGAAGTCGGCCTCGGTCGGGGCGCCGTCGACGTGGTGCCTGATGGCGACGTACCGATTCGCGACCTCCATCGCCGGCAGCAACAGCAATGCCAAGAACAACTTGGAACGGAGGCTGGAGGCAGAAGAACGAGGTGACAAGTTGCACTCGCGCGAGCTCGGCCGTCAGCTAAAATACATGGGGCGCCGAGCGCGCCGTGGCCTCGGCGGATCCGATGGGCGCGAGCAGGACAAAAGAGGATGGCGAGGTTTGAGATGCCTCGCGATGGGCTCAGGCCTTGAGGAAGAGATGCTGCTCTCGTCGCCACGGCGTATGTGACTAGTCACCGTCCATACGCAATTTGGCAGTTTTGGATTTGGAACAGAGTGTGAGGCCTCCCTTATTAGCAGCTGTTGTACACACTGAAACAACTGACAAATGGAAGTATTGTACGATGAACGAACTCAGCGTACTTCGTAGAAAATGTGAGGACAGCATCGCACGCACCACATAGCGGATCCAATTTTTTTCCTCGTGGAATCGCCGGCCATCACAGGCGTTGCCGCATGCTGCTGGCTACCGGAATAGCACAAGCGCAGTGTTGAATCTCACCAACACCTGAACTCAATTCCATAAACGCGACTTTTTTTTTATCGGTCCATAAACGCGACTTGCAGACATGCAAGGGAAGAACAAAACGAAGGCCATTAATTTCGGGCCATTTTTGATTGAAGGCAAATAAGATCTGGTAGGGTCTGTCCCTGCCCAGTAGGTAAGTCTGGCAGACATGGATTATGTATTTACAGCGTTCATGATGGAATCAGACAATAATCTAAGGTAATCAGGTGAATATGTGGCGGAGGAGATCTCCAGAATACGCGAACGACTTCTCCGTCTCCTCCAGGCAGTGGTCCTTCTCCTCCCGAGACCAGCTCTGCAGAGCCAGAACACAAAACAATTGTCATTTTGTTCGACCACAAGAGCAGGTAACAGAAAACGTGCGGTGTTGAGGGACTAACCGAAGCGACTTGGTTAAGCTTGTTGCGGACATTCTGCAGCAGCTGGGAAAGGTTACCCTCCCACTTGTAGAACTCCAGTTCTTTTTTGTTCAGAATCTTCTCGGCAACCTAGACCAGAGAGCATGATCACTCAGTTAAAAATGCATATAACATACTGTCAGACAAATAATTTCTGACTTCTAAGATGCTCAGGTTAGAAAGGAAAAACATAAGATTACATTCCTAACTAACATGCATTGTGATATCATATGAAATGGCTATTGATTCTAAGAAGGATCTTTTCTTTTTTTGCGAACCAGTATAAGCAGGATTCGACGATGTCAGTCATTCTGCATTTTCTTAGAGAAGGGATTGCACCTTTTTGCCAATCATTCGGCCTCCAGCAGTATGAGCAAAGTAGACATTATAGAAATGGCAGATGAATGCCTGTGGGTCCTTCTCAGAAAGCTCTTCCAGATAAGATGCATATGTGGTGCCAGGAGCTGATGGTTCTGGAATTGTGTGACCCTGTTGTTTGAACCATTCCAAATCCTTCTTGAGTGCCTCTGATCTCTCTAACCCAGTATTCCGGAACTCAGCATCTGAAAGGCAGAGATAACTAGCATGTCAACAGGCATCATCTAGCAAATTATGATGTAAGATATCTAGCTGCTTCTGTGCTTCAACAAGTTAAATTTTACCCAGTAACCTACAGAGGTTCCGTTAACCATATTCAGAAAAGACGACGATTCTAGAAGTTTCTAGTTGGCTACTTCCGACTTTTTATCGAGGTCATTTAAGTGCACACCGGGAAGGCAAACATTAGCTGCAGCTAAAATTATCTAATTTATTTAAAGGTGCATATGCTTACTTGCATCTTACATGTGCCTCTGCAGTGTGAAACTGGAATAGTACTTTGTAATAAACTATTTATACTTCTAACTTTACTTTCAGATAAACAATTTTAAGAAAGAAAAGACAGTCACAGGTAAAACTCAGAATAGAATCACAAAGCGCACATGAGAATGTTCAGTGACGTTGATCCTCCAAAAGCATTGTGGGTGATGTTACTCCAAAACAGTACAACATAGCAAGAATGCAACTATGGCACAAAGATCTCCTGAAGAATAACATCGAAAACGTTCTTATATTTGGGTGTGCCCTGGAGAAATGGGGTTTGACAAATCATATGATTTTCTACATGATCAACAATTGTGCTGGTGATATTACTCCAAAACAGCAGGAGACAGAAATCTAAGATTACTATCACAAATGACATGAGCCAGAGACCAAGAAAATAGATGGCCCTAACTGCCAGGACAGCTCAACCGACAGATTATAGTAACAACAGGAGGAAAAAACTATGTACTCCCTCCGTCCAGAAATATAGTGTCCATTGAATTTTGTCCTAAGTCAATTTTTTTTAAAATT
Source organism: Eragrostis tef (assembly GCA_000970635.1). Taxonomy (NCBI): domain Eukaryota; kingdom Viridiplantae; phylum Streptophyta; class Magnoliopsida; order Poales; family Poaceae; genus Eragrostis; species Eragrostis tef. The sequence continues at coordinate 87,161 of LAPY01000758.1, forward strand.
TGACCAACAATATATAAAAATATATATTGTTTCAAACTTAAAAAGTTACATATTATGATAGTTCATTTCATGATGAATCTAGTAACATCATTTTTGTGTTCTCAATATTTATGATTTTTTCATAGTTAATGGTCAAAGTTTAAAAAGTTTGACTTAGGACAAAACTCAATGGACACTATATTTCTGGACGGAGGGAGTATTACCAAGAATCACAGGTGTCCTCAAGGGGAATAGTCAACCATCAGGGGTTTCAAACTTTCAAGCCTCTCTTTACCTAAGCCTAAACTGAAGAATAGAACTCTTCTTTCAGCATCCAAATGTACTGCACAAGAGAACCTATGGAGGCCTTTTGGAGATTTGGATGCTTTAAGAACTTTTCATGCAAGGGCCTTGTAATAAATGATTCAATCCTATGAAATTCCAATAGAACACCTATAAAATTTGTCTGAAACGATAGAAATTTGGGAAGCCTTCGTGTCTATTGCTCTCCTTGAATATTATGCTCTTTCAATGTTGCGTGTGAATTGTGTGTTGGAAAATTTCCTGTATTTTCAGTTCCACAAGTTCTAGGCAACTCCAAACCTGAATTCCAAAGGGGAAGGGAGTTCTCAATCTTTCGAAAAAATCTGTGCCACTAACACTACACCAGGCTTTCGAACCTCCATTTCATAGAACTTAAAGTGAAATTATACAGCTAGGGATTTTTTTTGGGGGGACTATCTACACACTATTTTTAAATTAATTTACTAGAGCGATTTTTGTTTACATGCATTAAGCTACCCGCCTTTTGGTTTTACACCACAAGTAAAGCCATATTTTCCTGTCCACGAGCTGATCAAATTTCAACGATCCAACAAAGGCACACGAAGCACAATAAACGCCACATCCTTTTTTTTTTTGGTTCCGCGATAGAGACAACGAGGAGTAAAGAAAAAAAAACGCAGGAAGGGCCAATAGATTCGGATCACTTACACCACGGCACGGCGGCGCGTTCAACGATGTCCTCGAGCGTCTGGAAGACGAGCCTGCTGTCGACGAGGAATCGGAGGTACCCCTCGACGGAGGGCTCCCACTTGGCGACGGGTGGCGCCTGGGGCTCCTTCTCCCCCTCCCTGGCCTGGTCCTTGGTGTGCAGCCGCATGGCCACGGCACGCATCTCCTCCACGAACGCCTTCCCCTCCTCCCCGCTCGCCGCGGGCGCCATCTCCGTCGCCGCCGCCGTAATCTAATATTACTATCACAAATGACATGAGCCAGCGACCAAAAAAATAGATGACCCAAACTGCCAGGATAGCCAAACCTACAGATTATAGTCACTCACAAAGGAGGGAAAAACTATGTATTACCAAGAATCACGGGTCAATAATTCACTTGATTCTTTCCTCAAGGGGAATAGGCAACCATCAGGGGTTTCAAGCCTTTGTTAACCTAAGTCTAAACTGAAGAATAGAACTCTTCTTTCAACATCCAAATGTACTGCGAAAGAGAACCCCTCGAAATATAGGATTTATAGAGGCCTTTTGGAGATTTGAATGCTTTAGGAACTTTTCATGAAAGGACCTTGTAATAAATGGTTCAATCCTATGAAACTCCAATAGAACACCTATAAAAATTGCCTGAAGTGATAGAAATTTCGGAAGCCTTCGTGTCTATCTCTCTCCTTGAATCTTATGCTTTTCCAATGTTGCATCTGAACTGTGTGTTGGAAAAATTCCTGTATTTTCAGTTCCACAAGTTGTAGGCAACTCCAATCAAGAATTCCAAAGGGGAAGGGAGTTCTCAATCTTTCGAAAAAAAATCTGTGCCACTAACACTACACCAGGCTTTTGTACCTCCATTTCATAGAATTTTAAGTGAAATTATACAGCTAGGGATTTTTTTCCGACTATCTACACACTATTTTTATATTAATTTACTTGAGCAATTTTTGTTTACATGCATTAAGCTACCCGGCTCTTTTGGTCTTACACCACAAGTAAAGCCATATTTTCCTGTCCACGAGCTGATCAAATTTCAACGATTCAACAAAGGCACACGAAGCACAATAAACGCCACAGCCTTTTTTTTTTTGGTTCTGTGATAGAGACAACGAGGAGTAAACAAAAAAAAAAAGCGCAGGAAGGGCCAATAGATTCGGATCACTTACACCACGGCACGGCGGCACGGTCGATGATGTCCTCGAGCGTCTGGAAGACGAGCCTGCTGTCGACGAGGAATCGGAGGTAACCCTCGACGGAGGGCTCCCACTTGGCGACGGGCGGCGCCTGGGGCTCCTTCTCCCCCTCCCTGGCCTGGTCCTTGGTGTGCAGACGCATGGCCACCGCCCGCATCTCCTCCACGAACGCCTTCCCCTCCTCCCCGCTCGCCGCGGGCGCCATCTCCGTCGCCGCCGCAGCCGCAACCAGCCTCCTCCCCGCCGCCGCGACGGACACCCCGGTCACCGGCCGCACCGCCGCGACGGGAAAGGACACGCTGTTCCACCTCCCTGACGCAGTTCTAGTCGGCGCGAGGAGGGAGAGGGCGCGGGCACTGGCGGGGGAGAGCGATGCGGGCGCCATGGCGCGGAGGAGGATAAGGTCGCCTTATAGCGCTCGCTGGTGCTGCTAGGGTTCCGTGCGCGGGAAGGGAAGCCGCCGATCACGAATGAAAGCGACGGGGACGGGCCGGGCGGTTGAGTGCGGTGCTTGCGCGGCGGAGGCGAAGAGCTTGGAGCGTGAGCGCGACGAGGAGGAGGTGGGAATACTGAATAGAGTAGCCGGGTGAATGGATTGGAACGGAGACGCCGGTTGTGTTGGGCGAAGACGATGGCGGAAAAGGGGAGGCGACGCGCCGACGGCTACCCTGACACGTAGGACCAGGCTGGTCCCAGTGTCATTGGGCGGACCGAGAGAATGGGGTGTGTTGTCATGTTGTTACAGGTGTTGCGCGCGTAGTGGTCGCTGACTGTGGGCCAGGGACCAATGGAGGGCCAATGGGTCACGTGACTGCGACCTGGAGTGAAGTCTCATCCATATCCTGCTGTTTTATTTTCTCCTCTTGAAAATATTATTTGCAGTTTCCTTTCTTTTCTCTAGATTGTCATTGGCCCATGCAGATGCAGAGAATTTAACCAATCTATGTATGTATACTCAGTAATGAGATGCAGAAAATTGTGTCATTGCAGCATTCTAGAAGGAGATGGAACTTCCATCGCTTTATTAAAGTTTCAACCTCCGGTACAAAAATGTTGTGCGAGTGCCCGTGGGCCGTGGCTTTCGGCGCCGTCACGCCCTGGATCCACGAAGAGCGGAGAGCCCTCTCTGGCCGGCGCGAGTTCATGGGGGCAGGCCGCAATCGTACACGTTACAGCTCTCTGAGATTCGCTCTCTAGCTGTTGCTAATACTTTAGCGTGACCAGTTGCATTGCTTGACTACGCCATCACTTATTTTGACGGGGGCGACTCTTTTTTTTTATGGGGACGGCTTCATATTTATTTTTTTGTGACAGGAGGGAGGACTCCAGCCGAATAATAATAATAATATGACGATCAGATAGACCAAAGTTAGTTTATCTATGTTACGTGTGGGCACGGGCACCAGCTTCCAGGTTTTAGGTACCTGTGGCTTGTTAAACAAACAGAAGTTGGCAGTGGCAGCAAGGCAGCTTGTAGTATTAGTTTTTAGTTACCTGCGCCTTGTTAATGAAAGTGAAGTTGGCAGTGGCTGCAAGGCACTGGAAAGAGTGTATTTCTTGTTTCTTGTTACGGTAGGTGTGCGTGATCATCCGTTTGGACTTCGAACGGCCCTTTCTGTAGTGCGCGAGGTACCTAGTTGCTGCCTGTGATCATTGGGTGCAAGAGTGAAATGTTTCCAAGGTGATTACGACATGGAGTGGAGGCGAGGGATAAGGGCTCAACTGTTTGCCCAGTCTAGTGACGAGAGATAAAGATGATGGGTACAGTGTTAATTAGTATATGAAGAAACGTGGCCGTCCTGATCCTCTTTTGTAACTTTGTAAGGAATCCAACTAAAGGGTTGAAAGGCATCATCTGATTCTCCTTGAATTTTTGTATATATCGAAAAGGACTGCTCGCTGATCCCGTTTCTTTCCCAAAGTCTTTCCGTTGCAAGCTGCAGTAGTTTTTTTTAGATAATGGGAAAAGAGCATCCCGGCCTTGGCCTCACTAAGAGGTTACAACCGTCTTACAGCATAGCAGCACTTCCGTCTGTCCGAATGACAATGTGTAACTCAAAACACACACCATACAGTTTGGAAGATAATAATTATTAAGAGCAGATTCTATTACTAAATCTCCAGCCATGGTGTGCATAAACTTCAAATGCCAACACCTCAAGTCGTCGACATGTCTCTACTATCACTTCCTTGGCTTCATCACTCCGCTGCAACTGCGCCCAGAAGCGGAGCCAATATGTCTCCCGAAAGAGTACCTGCATATAAGTCATCATAGGTGCTTTATCAAAAACAATATCATTTCTACTCAACCAGATAGCCCAGCATAAGGCTGATGCACCCACTAGTAGTTGCCTTTTAAGATTAGCACCTATGCCATTTAGCCACGCACCAAACATGTGAGAAATATTATGGGGTGGTTGTAGATTAAAACAAAAGAAAACTAGCCTCCAAATAAATTGTGCATAATGGCAATCGATAAACAAGTGTTGTATAGTTTCCTCATGCGAGCAAAAACAACATTTCTTACTACCATGCCAATTACGCCTTGCTAGATTATCCTTAGTTAGGACTACTCCTTTATGCAAATACCACATAAAAAGTTTTATTTTGAGAGGCATCTTCATTTTCCATATGGTTTTGTTATATACTACATTTCCATAGTTCAAAAGAGCTTTGTACATAGATTGAACATTGAACTGACCATTATTAGTGAGATTCCACTTAAAATGATCGTTCTCACTTCTATCTCCCGGAAGAGTATTTGCAGTTGCAGTAGTATTTGCACCTCTTCGTCGCTCGAGGTGCGAGGAAGCTCTGTAACTATTACAGTACATCTTTCGGAGACGACTTAACATGTACTGTATTTATGATAGCATAGTTATATGAATTCAATAACTAATTTCCTCCCAACAAATTTAACGTTTTTTTTTAGCAAAACCCAAGAAATTTAACTGATTTCTAACAATGAATTTGTTCAAGAATTTTTTGGACCCAACGTCCCATCCTCATGTTTGTAACGACAAGCTTGAGATGGGCCTGAGATTTTGCAACCTAGGCCGAAATACACGGCCTTTTTGTCATCGAATAGCTCATCGTCTCTCGAAAAACAAATACTCATCGTCGAGGAACTTTACGGTGGTGAGCGCCGGTGAACGGGTTGAGCAGTTGCAGGCGCGACTCCCAGTATTGGGCGTGAGCAGGGAGAGGGCGTGGGCGGGGGAGAGCTTGGCTGCTTTGGTCGTCGCTCTAAGCTGGCGGGGATGAGGCTTCCGAGGATTCGATCCAAAACCAAAACAGAGCAGCCGCCAATCAATCACTATCGCGCGGACCGAAGGTGGAAGCCCTCGGCCATGGATCCGCTGGTACGGTGGACGCCCCCGCCCCCCGGCCGCCGCGTCCATCATTCTTTCTTCCTCGTCTCGTCGTTTCTTCTCGTTCGAGTGCGGGCGGGAGTTCCGGGATGGTGAAGCCAGAGCTCTGTGCGGCGGCCGGAGGGAATTATGGGAGACCGCTAGAGCACCGAGGCGGCGGGGTTCGAGGTGCTCGGAGTCGCCATGGCAGAAGGGCAGGCGGCGCGGCGGCGGCGGCGGCGGGGA
>LAPY01000758.1:117019-128497 GCA_000970635.1 Eragrostis tef
TCCCCCCGCCACCCCGGCAGCGTCTCCACGATCTGCCCACTCAGGCTCTTGCCGAACTTCATCGCCGCCGCCGACGCGAATAGAGAAACTAAACAGGAAATCTCAAAATCTAATTATCTCCGATGGGAGCTAGGGATTTGGATTGCGCCGCGGTGATCCTCGCGGTGGCCGGAAGGGTGGTGAAATAGCAGGGGAGGGGAAAGGGCGGATATGCGGGGAGGCGAGGGGGGTGGCGACGAATATTCGCGCGAGAGGATATTATTGCTGCGGTGTGCGCGACGCGAGTTTATTCCTCGCGCTCGGAAAGGCTTTCCGGGGGTGGGAGACGGGGACTGAAGAGCGGCGGAGCGGGTGGTGGTGCGGCGGTGGAAATGGTAGCGCCACGCTGATGGTTACACGATGGACCGGCATGCTTGTCCATGTTCAGTGGCTTGTGACAAGTGTAGTGAGTTTATGCTGAGTCCGTGGTAGTTTAACATGTGTTTGACGTTTTTTGTCGTGTTTGATAACAACTATGTTAAAATTTCAGATAAATTTTACGATGTCTTCTCGTTATAATTACTAAATCGGTATTAAAACTTGAATGACCACTCAAATGTAAACAATTTAAGCTTTATGTTCGACTACTTTTTTGTACAATATCATTTATGTTTTACAGAAGGTTTAAAGTATGTGAATTTATATTGATCTTAGGACATAACTTTAATTGCAAGAAAGAAAAAAAAACATAGATGACATTTAATCGTGTCATATGAAGTGTCATGGCTTTTTTCCATTTAATTTGTACTCCATGATAACATATCATTGATCTTATCCTCTACACAAGCTATAGAAAATTATGAAATGATGCATGAAGGTTTATATATGGTGATGGAATGTGATAAAGTTTGCATCCGCTACTATTATTCAAATCTACGAGTATCTTTTCTACCATCAGTTGGACTTATAATAAAGATTGGATTTAGATGATCAATTTTCTGGTCATACAACATTAGATTGTGCACCAAGCTAAGTAATACTTCTTGCTTACAAGGTCCACTGATTCAATGTAGACCCTATGTTTCATAATTTACAACTGGACTTTCCAATCAAACAAAATAATTTGTTGGTCCGCAAAGGCTGAAAGAGAAGAAACTTGAACCCAACCAAACTAGTTGAACAATAAATAAACCTGGGAGATGAGGATAAGCACAACGGATCAAAGGGGCCATCAATGTTTTCAAACCGTGAGGTAAGATATCCAAAAGAATATTCCTAGCGATACAGTAGCCTCTTTTGCTGGAGCCATTCGATGACTATAGGGACACGAGCTCGTGATGTGTTTGTGATAATATCCTCGACTGCCTGTGCCGACTCGATAACGTGCACGCCAGGCGAGCAAAACCAGACAACCTACTCCTACTTCATGGAGTGACACAGTTTGCTGAACACAGAAGATCCAAGCAAGCTTCCATATTCCACTCTCTCTTTACGAAAGCCCACGGCATGACTCGCATGCTGCCGCCACGGAAGATTCGGAGCATAATTCCCGCGTGAAGCGAGGAATATCCAACCGGATATGTGCCAGATCCTCTGCGCGTCGCTGCCCCAGCCTTGAAAGCCTCGGTCCTTCTCTGTCCGGGAAAAAAAAACAGCAGCTTACATGAGAAAATCTATCTTGCAAGTGTTTAGTGCTGTCATTTCGAGGGGCAGATGGCTTGCAAAACTACAAGTTCACAGAGATTTGCTTCCTACTTACTACTACTCTGTATACTTTTGAGACTGAACCATCTTGCTTGTCAAAACAGTGATGTGGCCGACGAGATATTGGAGTCCACTGATTTTCTCGTGTGGCTCTCAGTAGTTCTCGTTTCTGTACCCTCCACCAATTGTAGAGTTGTTGTCAAAATATTTTTTGAAAGGCTCACTGACCGTTGACTTTTTAAAAAAGAGGCCAGGTAGCCACTAAGATCTGTAGACATTGGTCAATGACAAAAGTACAAGTCACAGTAGGCCAGTGACCAGTACGGATAATGTTTTCTCTATGTGGGTATGATAAAAAGTACGGATAAGCATTCGTCAACTTATAGGTACACATGGATGACTTTTATAGACTTTGTGGCTTTTCTTCTATTTTTGAATTGTAAATTGACGATAGGTCACGAAGATGCGTTATTTAAATGTACCTTTTCATGATATGTGTTTTGAAGCATGTTTTGTTGTTAATATGCGTAAATAAATTTCTACCATTTTACAAAACCACGTCAATTTTAATACTGATATAAATTTTGTTGCTTTCCGCGTTATAATTTTTTGTTTCACACTATAGTAAAACTTTGACCTTTGAAACCACCATCTTAGCATATGTATCGTAGCAGAACATCAGTTTTTGTTCTGCCATATCTGATAAAATTAAGTACCTATAATGGAGGCAAAGAGGTATTCAGCACTTCGTTTTACATTGGAAAGAATACCAAAGGGACATGATTTGACACAAAACATATTCATTTGTTTTCGTTAGTGTTTCTATTGTGTTTATTTGGTAATTCATTTTCATTGCAGAAGGGAAGGGAAATGGTTTGATGATTCGGCTTGTACATTCCATTTGGTTTTTATTGCCGATGTTTTTTTTCTACTACGTCTGGTTTATTCCTGCACTTCTTTTCCTGCGATTTGCACTTCTTCATGTTTTTGCCCAAACACGACACGTTATGTTATCAAACTTGTTATCGAAGTTGTCACTATTAACATTGTACCTCTAAACCTGTATTACGCATATGATTTCATTGTCAGAATGGAAATGAAGCTAGAGCTAGAGCATGGTATACTTCGTCCGTACTTTTTTCTCCCGAGAGAAAACTTTTGCGATAGCGTTGGCTGCTGCTCCTTAGTTTGACGATTTCCTTAGGAGGAATGTGTGGGCTGAACTTGTCCTGCTCTGAACCACGGAAACAACAGCAAACGACCAGGCCTATTTGTTTGAAATTCTTGTCTCGTGCCAACTCGTACGGACGCTGTTGACATTGGGACAATGACCCGAATCTATAAAGGGTTGTCCGTTTCGACAAAAAAAATTGTTATTTAGAAGTATTAAATAAAGTTTAATGACAATTTTTTTGACAGATGAGTGCTAATTTACTAGATGCATCTAATGAACATAATTAATCTATGTTTTAGTACAGTAATGCTACAGTAAATATCATCTAATTATGACTTAATTACCTTTATTAGATTCGTGTCTTCATTAGATTCGTGTCGCGAATTAACCTAGAGGTTCTGCAATTAATTTTGTAATTTAACTTTAATATTTCTAAATAAAAAAATTCTTTTTGATGTGATAGGGCTAAATGCAGCCTTTTCAAATATATTCCTACGCATATTCATTCGTCACTTTTTGTCCATTTCTAGCAAAATTTTCCTTCACGAGAGGTAATGCTGATCGCCAAATGCATCAACGCAAGAGCATATCCATGGTGGGTGGCATCCAACAGTCTAATGCTTGGATATTCTCCTAGATCCCGACAAGGCTAGTCTGTGCCGTTTATGTTTTAGAAATTGGTTTACAGTAAGCGTCATATCAATCATCAACAGCTTTGGCATGATATGCAATGGTTTTACTGTGATGACTGATGAGATATCAAATAAGACCTCTATTGCTTACCCGTGTTTTGGCGAGAAAATGAACAGCATCGGTGCTTCAGGGCTGGGGAGAACCAAAATAATGTACTATGGATCCAAATGCTCCCATCAGATTGGAGCAGTTAACAGTTAACCACGAAATAATTGCACTTTCGTTTTCCTTTTCTTCCATTGCAGCCACTTCGGGTGCAAATGGCAGCAAGCCGAGCTGAGGCCAACTTACACCCAGCCCATGCAGCACTAAAGCCCACCAAAAAATTATGGCCCAGCCTGGAAGCACATCAGCATCCATCCCCTCAAAAAAAACATCCATCCCCTAAAAAAAAAAACCATCCTCACCCCAAGTCCAACGAAATTCCGAAGCGCAAGCACCAGCCCCAGCCCGCCAGGCAATTCGAGCCGCTTCGGCGCCGGCGCGCCGCTTCTTCTTCTCGCCGTCGCCGTGCTCCCACCCGCCGCTTGCTCCCCGGCGCTCCGCCCCCCGCGAGGTACGCAGAAACTCCCCTCTTCGAAAATCGTCTCCTGCTGGGGATTTCGGGTTTTACGATCCGCGGCTTCCGTTTGGTTCCCGTTCCAGAAGGTCCAATCACTGTTGGTGGAACTTCTAGTGTTCGTTGGTGCAGCCACTCGCTTCAAGTTATTGGGAATCGGTCGCCTAGATATGGCTCTGAGGGAGCCTTGCCCGAGGAAATGCGATCCGTGCAATCGTTATTTGCGAATTTGGGCTTGACGTGACTTCGAGTTTTGTTTTGGCTATTTACACGATTGGCCAAAATGGTACACCAGTACCTAACAATCGATAGAACTAGTTGACTACATAATTACACTGACTCTGAACTGAGACGGATACGAGATAGGTATAGGAGAAACTGAGAAAGAGATGTTTGCTATTTGCCAATACATGTTATATTGGTTTTGTTTTTTTTCCTTTTTGGACATCTAAACATGTGTGGAAATTGTTGTTTCCATCTGGAGTACTTTGTTACATAATAACATAAACTCTGATCTGAGATGGATGTGAGATTGGTGTAGTGCTGTTAGTAACGTCATCCGAAGAGAGTTAGTTATTTTTTTTAATTCTGAGTTAGTTACTTAATTCTAAGAGTGTTATTATTATATCTGTATACCATCAGAATGTTGTGTTACACTCTATTCATTCGAAAGCTTTGTAGTTTCTTATTTATTTAGTATTCACAGGAAAGAGTTTCTGTTTAGCCCTGGCATAATCTTTCATAGGTAGGAGGTTTTGGAAATCTCATAATAGAAAATATGAACATCACACAAACTTTTGGTCCCAGATTTTCTTTATTGCTTGGGTCCCCGCATTGTCAATTTTGATCAAAATTGCAACCCAATGTGTCTGTTCAGGTTTTAGTTCTTCGTCGTGCCGATGGATAGGGGCATCTGACTAATTGTTTGCTACTTCCTTCACTGTATTGAGTCGATAGAATCTCATTATGTTTGCGGTGACGTGATCAGAGTGACAATGGGATCTAATGGTATTTCTCTCCATGGACCCCCTGCTTCAAACAAAGCCAGCCGAAAATGTGCCAATCAACCAGTTGGTGACAAATGCAAGAGCTTTTATACAACAGCAATAGCGTCTTGAGCTTGCTTCACTTACAGCCGAAGTGAAGTAATGACTTCTACAATCCTGAGCCTTCAGGATATGCAAGCATAGCTGTGGCACCTGTGGACCAGTAATGACCATCTGCAGTTTCTCTTGGATTTGGAAGTGCCAGAAGTGGCGCTGGGAAGGAATTTACCTCTTAAAACTGACCTGGAGATCCGTTGCTCAGCAAAGCTATAGAACTTGATATGAATGATTGTTGGGTGGCTGCATGGGAGCCTTGTGATATTTCGAACACAGTGTTCAGCCTTACAGTGTTTTTCATCTGTTTTGTATGATGTAGTTTGCTTAAAGACAAGGAGTTGTGATATAGGGGGGCTAGCAATTATTTCACACATGTCCAGGTTGTGGCATTCTGCCATTTTGTTAGCAGTATCCGCAGATGAAAAAACTCTGGGAGTAAGGAATATTCTAACTGGAAACCAAGTAGACAGAACAAATCAGTTAAACTGACATGGAGTCTAAGCTGAAGAAATAGAGGATTTGAATAGATTGGCAAGAAAAGAGTACCCTAAGCCACCACCGACTGTTATGTTTAAGTTCCACAATCAAAATTGATCTTACGCTTTAGTTACATTGACTAATGTCACAAAAAAAGTTTTGGACGTGCTTTTGCCACTACTTTAAAATAGCTTTTGTTATAAGGTGATTAGAAGGACTTCAGGAGACGTGATAGATCTATTATATTTGCATCTACTATGCAACATCTAATATACAGTTTCCTTCAGGTTTATTGGGGCATGATACATATCATTAATGTCGAAAGTATGTCCAGTGATATTATGCGATGTGTTGAATTCCACCGACGCACACTCATCAAGATTAAAGAGCATCACTGTCTTTGTGAATTAGGAACAGATTAAAGAGCATCACTGTCTTTGTGAATAAGGAACAGATTAATGATCATCACTGTCTTGGTGAATAAGGAGAGTTTCTTCATCAGATTCTGAAGCCAGCAGGAGTCACTCTTTTATGAGGGGTTCTATAGCACTAACTCATATGAGAAATGTTAACCATCTACCACGTATGTCAGTGCCAGCAACATATAAATCAAATACAACTGGTATGATTTACATCCGCATGATCTATATTTTTTTCTGTCAGCTTTATGAACTCTGTTCTCCGTGTCTCTTACCATACACATAATTGACAAATATTGTCCTAGTAGAATACCGCACAGATCTTGGGATGACTAATAGTTTGGTGCAAATAAATAGCACTTTAATAATTTAACATATGATGCTCGCAGTTTGCTTCAAGAATCGTATAATTATTTTCCCCTCTTTATATTCTAATATATTTTTCACTGCATATGTGCTTAATTTGTTTTGAAGGAAATATGTGCTTAATTAATTTCCATGGTTCCATTTGGCATTGTCCTATAAGATTTTGAGAATTATGCTATATCTCAAAGAATTCTGCAGGGGAATAACCGTCTTGCCTGCCTATATTGAATTTGGATAATGCACTCCTGTCTTCATAATTCATATTTAATTAGATGGTCAAACTTGCAGTCCGAATACTCCTGAATATTCTTGAATGGAACAACCTACATGTGCAATATGGGTCCATTATATTTGATAAGGTGGGTTCTTTTTCTTCTTTTTTTTTTGCTTGTTAAACACATATTTGTGCATCATCAAAACTTGGAGTTGGTTGGAAATAGAACTTCCTTGGTGTTATTTTTTTTTTTGTGCTAAGGTAGCTGTATATAATATGTGAAAATATTTTTTTACCTTTCTTTCACCGTTTAAATGAGATGGCATATCCGCCTAACCTTGGTTACGTTGTTGCATCAAGGCTAGTTTATTCACACAGTCATGATATTTGTTTTACATTACTCCTCCCTCTGTTTACAACTGCATGTAATAGTTTCTTTTTGTCAAACCTCCAACATTTACCTTTGACCTGTTAACCTAAATAACTATAGATTGTGCATATTAAATTACAATGTACTTCCTCGGTCCTAACATACTTGGCATTCTAGCAGGCTCATTAAACATTCTCTGAACCTGGACAACATGTCTATCTAGGTTCATTGAACATTCTATGAATCTTGACATCATAAAACACTTCTAGGATGACAAATAAACTGGGGTGGAGGCCATGATTTTAAGTCGTCCGACTAATCATGATTAGTCGACGATTAATCGATAAGTCGGTTGGCTGAACTCGACTTGGGGTAGCGACGCGACTTAGGCGACTTATTCATGGGTCGTCCGACTTATCGTCTGACTTAGGCGATTAGTCGCCATTTTAAGTCGAGGACGACTTAACTGTTCTCTACTGGGCCAGTCTGAAAGGTTATTTGGTGGCCTATCTGCTTTGGTCCATTAGGTTTATATACTTGTAAATATCCATGTGTCTCCCGTGCCCCCTCCCTGGTCCTCTCGTCCAGCCGACAGAGGACATCTCCTCCTCTCCCTGCTCGTCTCCTCCTCCCTCTCAAGCTTGCTGCCGCCTCCAACGCGGGTAATGCTGCCGCTGCTGCTTCTCCATCTCTATGCTCTAGCTCAACTATCGTGGATATGCTGCTCAAGTGCTCATGTGGTTCATCCCGGCTCTGTAGATGAACGTGACCGGCGTGAGAGGGTGGAAGCTGATGAAGAATGTGTATGAAATAATCCAAGTAGTCCTTGTCATTCCTGAGAGGTCTGGACGACTCAATGTCTAAGTCGGGCCGACTTACTATGATAAGTCGGTTCAAGTCGTCCGACTAATCGAGTAAGTCGATAAGTCGGTGCTCTGGCGACTCAAATCGACCCACCGACTTAAAATCATGGGGTGGAGGGAGTAATTGAAGTTTGTTTCACTACGGGGGGGGGGGGGGGGGGGGTTGCAATGAGTGGTTGAATTAAGTTCACACTGCATGCGTAATGCAGCATATATAATGCTCCTATTGTTGAGCGTAGGTACGATATAGTTTTCACTCGATTAATTCTAAAAATGTTTGCATGCATCTTTTCATCATAATTCTACCTGTTGAAATTAACTCGGATCTAATCATCTTGACTGTTTATGGTAGTGTCAAAATGCAATAACTGTCTAGGACATCCAGGCAATAACTCTAAACCCTCCATTTGGGCCAGTTCTTGATTGTACCCTAGCAATTATACTTTTCAACGCTGTGCAATGTGTTGTTGGCTGGTCTACAGCTAGTTGCATGCATAAATGTTGTGTCAGACCTGACAATTTATCTTTAGTGGAAGTGTGGACGCTAATAAATCTAGTCATCCAAGCCACACAAGCTTTCCTGACCTTCACCGAGCAGGTCCTTATGGTTGTTTTGTTGCTATTGTTGCCTCTTCAGTAGTATTTCTTTGGCATCTTCCCGAATCTTTGTGAGACTGGTAAAAAAAATTGTAACTTCATTCATTTGGTAAAAAAATTATTTTTATGCATTTTGACATATTATAAAGTGGTTTCTTAACTTCAATGGCTTTTCACTTTTAGAGGCAAGAATGCGCCCCTTTTTTTGTCCGGTCAAGGATGTTATGAGTATTAATTTGATTGTTTCACTTATTAGTTATTATCAGGGGGCAAAAATGGTTGAATCACCGTCCATACTTGGCAATGTCACTAGTCAATTATTTGGCATGAACATCTACTCCCATTTGAAAGATATTAGGTATATCCGGCAGGTGATGGTGTCAATATCTCCAAAGTAACTTAATGCAATATGCTTTACAATCTTAATTATGATTAAATCACCTTGATTTGAAGGGATTCAAGCAAACATAAAGTTAATGTTGAGGGACCAGTACGGCTATCCTACTAGACATATTTAATGCATGCTTTTGCAACATGGGAGGTCCTTAACCAGCTATCTTGGCACCACAAGGTATCAAAGCAAAAACTGGTATGACTTTTCCAAAATTTAAGAGCAGTAGCCTGACTTCCCTGAATTATGAGGCAAACATTATATATCGCATTTTCCCGCAGGGCATATTGTCTTATTTTCATACTCCTCTTTTTCTCAAGTGTATGCACTGTGGAGCTTTCTTTAATAGGTATAATAGATGGTGACACAAACTAGTGAGCTATCTTTATTTCTGCTAATTGTAGACAATGAAAAAGGCTAACTGATTTGTTTATTTAAGAATCCAAACTTAGGGATTACACATAGCCATCGCTTTTGGTTCTAACCATCATTGAACTTCAATAAGGTCTTAATCAGATAATATTTCATCTTGGTGTGTGCTATAAATAGTGAACCATTGTTGTTTTCATCAACATCCTAGACTTCAGTCAATGGCAGCTAATATACTCCTTTTATTATTCTTTTTTTTGTTAGGCTGGCGCGACCGTACTTTATGACTGACCAACTAACTGACTGGGCCCTTCCGCATTGACTCCTTGCTTTACCAACCTATAGAACCAACTGTGGAGCTGATTCGCGCTTCATTGCTCCTATTTGTGTATTGTGAAATTGGAGAAGAGGAAGAACGTGGGGACCATGTTCGTTGTCATCCAATTCGTCCAGTCCTCTTGATTTCTTCCATTTGACAATGTCACAATGGTACAGGCCCTGCAATGTTAGATTTTATTTCTGAGCGAAAACGCGGGCTGTTAATGATGACTGATTAACATCACAGTTAAAAGATACCATCGCGGAAGCTGGCATGAGCGGGTATAAACCTTTACTTTGTACTCATCAGTCGGTACTGGCTGCTTTGTGGATCATATGTAGTCTGGTGCACTGTCTCATTTAGTTGATGACCATCTGTTTTGTGCGTAGACATTGCATTTAATTACCAATTAAGCCACCAACCCTGCAATCAGTGAGTTATTTTGCCTGGAGACAATGGTTCCGCTGGTCATTATGGCTTCTGTTAGTCGTAATCTAATTTGGTTGCTTGTTATTATTACTATTTCTTATTGAAATGAGGAGACTACAAGTATGACAATCATTTACTGTATGCATCGCAAATGGTACTTGTGTGGAGGTCACCTATGTCACTATGTTTCTTCCTCTATATCCATGAAGTGGGAATTCTTATACGATATATTTTATCCTTTTATGAGGGAATTAGATAGTGCGTAGATTATGCTCTCCTGGTTTCATAGATTACATATTTATATGAGAGTGAGATTTGATATATCATATAACTTTTGTTTCTTCACGGGAGCAACGGAAATACCAAAATTCTTGGCGGTGCATGCAATTAGTTAACGTTTTTCTCTTCGGGTTGGCTAGTGACATTGAGATAATCCAGGAGATATTTATTCACTTATTTCTCTTTCAATTTCCTTGCTTCCCTGAAATATATAGGTCATAAATGTATAAAGCAATGTTTGTTTTTCACATGATGAACCATACTTCTTTTATTTGTTCTTTGAGCGGTGCGAGACTAACGCACTTTGCTGAGAAATGGCTACGTTATCCTGTAAACATGTCTTGTACTCGCAAATATCAGCTTCACTATATTCCAGATGTTCTTTCGATGAAAACCCAGAGCAGTCCGAAAGCAGAAGGAAGGCCACAATTACAAGGTATTTATTTCCCTTTATTAGAAGGCGACATCACTGATACTGATATATGGCCTGATATTGATACACAGCAAAGGTTTCACTAGTGTAACTATCATGACGGGGACTGGGTATACATACAAGTAAGCCTTTAATAATAAACAGAGCTTCACGCGGTAGTGATTAATCTTACTATATTGTTTCCTAAGCTGGATGTGGTAATAGAGATACCTATGATATGATGCAATCTTAACTGCTTGTGCACCAACCACTCTACCAAATACTTGATCTGGGACAGTGACTTGATCGTATTACTTGTTAAACCATGTAATAATTCTTGTTTTCTTCATTCAGATGACGAGGCTGCCTTCTCCACCGTGGAGCATCCCATGTGAATGGTCAACCGGGCCGCTCCTGCCCAGCAGCTCCTCGATCATCTGCAGCGCGATCCTCTCCTCGTCGTCCATCGCCGGAGGCGAGTCCGTGGTCGTGGAGGAGGTGGACGTGGGCGTCGTCGCGGCGCCGTAGCTGGGCGTCAGCTCCTCGCTGGACGACGTCGTCGCCACCGCGTCCTTGTTGAGCTGGACGGTCATGACCCAGCTGGAGTCGGCGCGGGCGCCAGCGCGCTTCTGCCAGACGCCAATGTGGGACTTCTCTGGGTCGAGGCGGAGGCAGGTCAGCGACGGGGACGGCGTCTTGCAGCACTTGCGGAGCTTGGCGCTGAGGATCTGCGACAGGTTGTTGCTGCCGCCCCCGGGGGG